>PVJO010012896.1:0-32121 GCA_004026905.1 Hystrix cristata | reverse complement strand
TTCCGTTCTATAGGTTTACATTCTCTTGATTGTTTCTTTTTTGATTTGATAAGATTTCTTTTTTTTTTTTTTTTTTTTTTGGTGTTGGGGATCGAACTCAGGGCCTGGTGCTTGCAAGGCAAGCACTCTAACCACTGAGCTAAATCCCCAGCCCCAATTTGATATAATTTCATTTGTCTAATTTTTCTCTCATCTTCTGCACTTTGGGAGTCTTATCCAAAGAATTTTCCGTCTTAAATTTGCCCTGTTTTCTTCCAGAAGCTTCAGAGTCTCAGATGTTATAGTTAAGTCTTTATTCCATTGTGAGTTGATTTTCTATCTGGTGAAAAGTAGAGCACTAGTTTCATATTTCTGCATATGGATATTAAATCTTTCTTGCTCTATATATTGAGAAGACTATTCTTTGTTTAATGCAGGCTCTCAGCATAGTGGATGAAAATCAATTGGTGTATATGTATGAATTTACTTCTAGGCTCTTTATTCTATTTCTGTTGATCTATATTTCTGCTTACCAATATCATGCTGTTTTGATTACTACAGATAGAATATTTTGAGGTCAGGAAATAGAATGTCTCTCTTTTGTACTTTTGACACAGGATGTGGAAAGAAATTGAGTAAAGTTTGAGTACATAAATAATTTTACTTACACTTTGATATTTTAAATATCAATTTAATATTTAAAAGATTCTCTTCAAAGAGTAAATAACTAAAATTTATTATATACATCCCATTGGGTTCTGTATTTGTACCATGGAGTTACAACAGCATTTATACTACTGTGTTAAATCTTATCTTTTTTTTGAAATCTACTTTAGATTTTCAGATATTTTTTGTGTGTGCCTCTGATGAATCATTAAGCACCTTACACACATTACCAGAAGAAAATGCTTTTGGGGTAAGCATGTATCACAATGAAGAACTTTTTCAAAGAATAATGAAGCAATATATGAAGCTCAAATACTGCTTGGCTTCTCTTATACAAGAAACACACAATCTCTCTGTCATATATATATGTGTGTACCTATACGCATATAGATACACACACATATATATTAAAAATATAACAAAGATAAATAGGAACTAGGGAAAAGTTCAAATACTTCTCCAAATTACATATTCTGTTGTTTTAAAAATATTTAAGTATATATAGTAGTTTGTTTCAGTTATATTAATAATTTATCTTTGTTGAAAAGTTTGGTTTATGTCTTGTACTAAATGCTTTGAAGATACAGTGCATAGTGTAATAATTATAGATTTTTCTTATTATTTGATTATGAAAATTTTGTTTTGTTTATTACAAATTAAAAAATAAAACAAAACCAATTTATTTTCATTTCACAATTATGTATCACAACATTCTCAGTGTTGTTTTTTTCACTACATGCACACCCAGAGAAACACACACATACACACACACACACACAGGACAGACAAGCTTTGAGGGAAAAATGCAAAATATCAAATTAAGATAGTACCTACTTTATGGATGAGATTTCACCTCGTACCAGGTAAAGCCACCAATCAGCAGGAGATTGAGGATTTAGGCAATCAAGAAACTTCTCTTGGCTGAGGGTTAAGAATCTTCACAGTAGAAAAAAAAAAAAAGAATTTTCACAGTAGCAAAGCACTTTAATAAAAATTACAATACACTCATACAAAAGTGAATTTCAATACCATGATGGACAGTTAATGAGGAAAATAGCCAAAGAACTAATGTCAATATATCCAGTCACGTTATAAGAAAAAGATAAGACATTAAGGATAAAATACAAGCTTAAAAAGAACCAAATGGTAAAAGCAGATTTAGTACAAAGCCTCACCATTCTATGGACACCAGTTTTAGGAGGTTGTGACTTGAGGTCCCTGGACTCAGATCTGTTCTGTTGCTTCTAAGCTGCTTAATCTCATGCATGTTTCTTCATCTCTCTGTGCCTCAGTTTCCTCATGTGAGCACTTTGCACATATTTTCTGACAGTCTTCACAGTCATTCTGGCACATATACAGAAACTGATGAACATTAGAGATTGTTACTTATCTTACAGTCACGGTCCCCATACTGACATTTCAACATACTGCACATATGCAGTAGTGGTCCTTCAAATTATAATGCAGCTACATTTTTTTAAAAACTAGTGACATTATAGGTGTCATAACACAAAATATGACTCGCTTGTTTGTGGCATGGTGGAGTCAACAAATGCATTGCAGTACACTCCATATAATTATGTGCAGTACATAGTACTTGATAACAATAAGTCACATTTTACTCTATATATTTAATATTCTAAAATTTTACTATAATTTTAATATGTACTTTTTATACTTATCAGAAAAAAGTGTACTGTAAAACAATATGCATATTATACCAGCTCCAGCCTCCTATATGGCCCGTTTATGTTTCTTAATGGCATCAAGAGGTCACAATAAATGACGAACCCATATCATCGAGGTTTGTGTAAGTAAACTCCATTGTGTTTGTACAACAACAATCACCTGACACATTTCTGAGAATAAATACCTGTTGTTAAGTAACGAATGAGTATGTTTTCAAGATCATTAGTCCCTCGGGGCAGTGGAAAACAACCGAATTTTTTTAATTGCAGAGGAAAATAAATATAAACCTAGTATTTGTTAAACAAGAGTCAAGGCAAATTAATGTAATTTAAATACACAAATGTAGAGCTTTTTGTAATCAAATTCTTATCATAGTGATATTAAGTATTTCCTGAAGAAGAAAAATGTTCCAGGAAAGGAGTGGGATATTACGAACAAATTTATCTTAAAAAGAATAAATTATGTTGTAAATAGTGTAAGTACTTATTATAATAAATTAAAGTATTTTATAGCAGTTTGAACTGCTTTCTCTTTTGCCTTTGTGTGCCCATGACTATTTCTCTAAAGAGTCTGAGGATTCAGTTTGTTTTAAATCATTCCCATTTTCAATAGTTTGTGGGAAACGACGGAGTAAAATATGAGAAATGGATTGCCCAAAACTTTTTTATTAAAACTCCTTAATATCTAAATCACTTAAGTCATGTTTTTAATAAAAGTAATAGTTCACGGCTTCCATATTCAAAAAGGGCAAAAAAAAAACTGCAATAAAAACTCACTTTGCCTTAGGTCTCCTATTAAAATGCAGATTGTCTGATATTTAGAAATATTTATCTCTATTTGAATTAGAAAAAGATAGAACTGTGATTGCTTGAGGACACAACCTAGAACTGGCTCGACAAATGCTGCTGATGCTTTGGCTTGCAGACAAAATTTCACAGAGAGCTTGGAAGTGCTAAAACCAAAGTATTTTATAGAAGATTCCAGTGATTTGGGGGAATAAAAAATAATCTCTCATCAATTTTGAACATGATGATTGTTTTTGAAATTCTGAAGTTCTTGTACTTTTCCAGTGTGTATTGAACGTTGCGGATTGTTTTGTGTTTCACTCAAATCACAGCCTCAAACAAGACAGCTTTGGTATTTGAATAAAAATGAAACAGTGTATACTCATTTTAAAAAAATATGAGGAAATTGTTGAAAGTAGAACATTATTTGTGTCTATAATGGGATATATATGTATAACTATATATATATATATATATAGTTATATAGCTATATAGACACAGTATGTTCTTTTTTTAATAGTACCAGTTGTCCCCTTTCTTTCCTTCCCTCTTTATTCCTTCTGTGATTGTTTGTATCTAAAATGGCCCCAAAAGCTTCATGTGTTTTGAAGATGATTAGATTATGGGGGTTCAGTAGCTGAGTTGCTGTAAAGAGGTGAGAGATGAGCAATGTGACTGAAATATCTCCCTTCCCACTTTCCTTCCATCTTTTCTTTTTATCTTACCTCCTTCCTCCTTTCCCACTCACTCCTTTTTCTTCTTGTATTATGTTCTGTCATATACCCGCTTACCTAAGATTACTTTTTCTTATTGAATTAAATCAATACAAAAGTCTGCTTTATCCTTCTGTCTTCTGTTATTACTGCTGACTTTCCTTACTTTGCCACAGATGCACTGAGCTTGAGACTCTTGGGATTTTTGCACTGGTTCTTCTCTCTCCCAGGAACTCTCAGACCGTAGATTTTCCATAAGTTTAATAGCATCGCCTCCTTCAAATCATCTATTGTGGTGTCATCTACTCAGTGAAATCTAGTCCAGCTACCTGATTTAAAAACAACTTTCTCCCACCTCATTTTGCCCATACCTATGGATCTACTCAGTGTTTTTTTTTTTTTCCTGTAGCATTCAGCCCTACGCAGATACATACAATTCGTTTTACATTATTCTAATTTTTCTGGTATCTGTCCCTACTACTTCCCACTAAAGACACACTGGAAAATTAATTTTGTGAGTATAGATAATTTTGCCTATTTTGTCCACTATTATAATTAAAATATCTAGAAAAGCTCCAAGCATACAAGTGCCAGCTGATGTAGACTTCGTAGTTGTGTGAAACGAATGAATAAATAACAGAAAATGAAATCATCGCTAATCTTAGGAGATGGTTCTTGCTGATTTTTTATTATATACAGAACAGCCTTGTAGTGGAATCAGTCTGCTAAAGACTTTATTTTATGTTTCAGAGGCTAGGAAATTCAACATTTTGGAGCTCAAGTTTGAGGCACGATGCATTTCTTTTCCTGGATGGAATTTCTTACTGTCATTGTTCTTATTATCTTCCAAATTTGTGTATTTGGTATTCTGAAGTGGTTAAATTTATAATTTAGACCAAAGATTGCCAAACTATTACACATGGCTAAGTCCTTTTCTCGGAATATTTTTAGCTGGTTGTTCAGCTAAGGATAGTTTCTAAACTTTAATGATTACATTTTTAATGTTTTATAGCATAATTTGAAAATTATTGTTGTGAAAATTCAGTAAGTAAAGTTTTATCGTAACATAGTCATAGTCACTCATTTACATAGTGTAATGCCCGTCTCATGCTGTGAGATACAGCTGAGTAGGCGTGACAGAGACACACCATCCTGAAGCCTGCAGGGTTTGCTAACTGATCTTGCCGAGAAAACATTTGCTGACCTCTGACTTATACTTTAGGTTTCAAGTTCTTGAACATCTAATTTCTGAAGATAGTAACACTAACTGCAGCCAACAAGAGCGACACAGAATGTGGATTAGGAAAACTGTAACTCTGTGACAGTGTCCGTGGAGTCATAAATTAAATATAACAATCAATGACTTCCTGTTGTAAGAGAGAGAAGTGGATATTGTAGGGTGTTTGAAGAATGAAAATGAAATTAATCCGGGACATTTTGAGAATTTTGCATGCAAAATAATCAGACAATTGTCTGAGAAGATGTAATATTGTCATCGCTGATGAGAATTTCAGAGTAGTTCAAACCTTGCACCAGATTTAACCTCAGCTTCCGTCATGGTTGAACAGTAGCTGGATAAAAATCTAAAATACAGAGTTTCAGAGCATAAAGTGGATCTGTGTCCAAAATTTCAAACTGATAAATGAAAGAAAGTGGTTGATATGTAGCAATGATACACAGGAGAAAAACTGAATGCAGGAGCAAGAAATAGAAAATGGTGACATAAGAAAATATTTGAAATATTCAGTTTTTCGGTTCTAATTCCAGAGGAAGCCTAGATGAATTCCTCACTGTAGGTTTCATAAAATTTTCTGGGATCTCTACTTATAATGTGTCCCCGGGGGTTGGGGCTTAGCTCAAGTGGTAGAGTGCTTGCCTAGCAAGTGCAAGGCCCTGAGTTCGATCCCCAGCACCCCCTCCAATGTGTCACTGATGAGGACAGTGAATTAAGTAATTTTAGGAAACAATTTTGGTTGAATACTTTGTAGCTTAAGACAAAAACAACTACATAATTACTGTTCTCTAGTTGATGAATTTGTATCCCACAGGGATATGGATTAAGAATTCTCAAACTATTTTACTTGCATATTGCTATGATTCAAAGTTTGAGTTCTAAATACCATCCTTCATGATAAAAGGAAGTGGGGCTCTTTAGATAATGGCAGATTACTGAAGAGAAGTACAGGAAAAATAAGATGATTCTGAAGGAGCTTCAGAATATTGTACTTGAATATAAGGAAGGGTTAAAACATTCTTTGAGGAATTGATAATAACATAATGCTACAGGAGTTGTCCTAAAATAGTCCCCAATAGCCAAAATTAGAAAACTTTGAACAATTTTAGTATTCAATTATAACCTCCCAAATAAAATTTAAAAATATATAGGCTCATATGATATAACAAAAATATATGAATAAATATAGAACAATAGAAAATATATTTCCTACGGAGAGATTTCAAATATTAGTGATGTAAAGAAAGCAAAAACTGGAAAACCATCAGTTCATTCAAGGTGCAGAAATTGTTGGACAAAAAAAAATCGTTGAACATAATTTTTAGCAGAAACATGGTATTTATTTTTATCTCAAGGTATCTTATACAAAATATTTATGAATAAGAAAGTTGTAAAATAACTTTGGTGTTGTGAGTCTTACTAAGCATTTCTTTTGTTAAGAAATTTGTCAAAATTTTTTGTTAAGAATTTTGTCAAAATTATCACTACTACTAATACATATGGACACTGTGTACAGGTACTTCCTGATCCAGTGTATTTAGAAAGACACATAGCTCTGAGATATATTCCTAAATAATGCATAAATTCAATATAATTAAGAAGAAATATCAGAAAATTTCAAATTAAGAGGACTTATAAGACTAAATGGCCAGTACTTTTCAAAAGTGTCACAATTTGGTGGTGGAGGGAGTAATGATTGAAACAATCTTTGGAGAAAATTAAATAGACCCAACACATGGGATGTAGAACTGTGGCACACAAAAAGGACAATAATACAAAAAAATTGATAAAATTCAAATACGTTTTGTATTTTAGTGAAGAGTGCTCACTATTGGTTTCTTAGTTTTGACACTCTATGGTTATGTAAGGTGTTCACATAAGCAGAAACTGGTTGAAATAGCAACACTATTCTTATTGCAACACTTCTGTGAGTTTAAAATTATCTCACTATAGAAACTTTTAAAAATGCTACCTCTTACTCTCTCCCACTTTGGCCAAAATGCCTTAATAACACGGAGGAGTGTGAGTTGTATCATAGGTCCTTATTGATCAGCCAGAAAATGGAGTAAGCAGCCCCTGATAACACATAAGCTACTTTCTAAGCTTTCCGACACTTTGTATTCCCTTCAGGAACAGCTGTAGCCTGAAGACACAAATGAGCAGAAGGAGAAGTCAGAGTGGCTTATCTTCTTTACATGCCCAGAAGGAAAAAGAAAGACAGCTCTTAGAATCTCTTAGAAGCCTGAGGAGGGAAAAGATGAGTACTATGTATTATTCTCACAATTTATTTCTTTTCAATAATAATTATTTTATTGTTGAAAGAATACTCTTCAAAGAAAATCTAGGCATTGGATTAAATGGCAGTTCAAACAAGATGTTCAGTATATTTATCATTTTACTCTTGTTCCACATAGATGTTTAAATAGAATAAAAGCAAATGTCAATCCGATCCTCTATGTAGGGGAACATTATTGGAATAACATCGCCTGTCATATTAATTAACAAAAGCTGGATTTCTGAAGCAAGATGTGGTATGATTTTTAAATAATCTTATCAAAACATAGAAGGGAATATTTTAAACTACATATATATTTTGGATTCCAAGTTATCAATACTTCCTTTACATTACTATTTTCAAACTGAAATCATAAAGAATAGTAGCGAGCGTACAGGAGAAAAATAATATATATGGATTCTACCTTGTCACTACCATTAGAAGGCCGAAGGAAAAATAAAGTTCACTAAGCTGCAATGTAATTAAGGGCAAAACTCCACCTAAATCACTGATGACATTTTTTTATCTGAAGTGAATGGCTCCTTTTCTCTCTAAGTGCCAGAGAAAGAATAGGTAGCTCAGAAGTGTACAGGACCAAGCTGACAAAAAAGAGTGAAATAGACTCTGGTAGGTTGTGGCAAACAGAAAAGCCCTTTCCTCTGCAAAATGACAGCCATTAATAGATTAAATTTTTGCCTTTGCAAGAAGATAAGCAAAATTTCTTTCAGATTGTGATTTCCATAGATAAGTATCTAGGTTTTTTTTTTTCTTGTTTAATAAAAATCCTTCCAGTCCATGTCTTCTTTTTCACTGGATTGTTAGCATTATGAGGTTACATAATCCCAGTTCTTTTCCACAGGCAGAAATAGGCGGAAAGAAGCAGGAACAAAAGGAGAGAGTAGGTGAATGTGGTTTTAGTGGCAGACTGTATACTTTTTAGAAATGTAAAAAAAAAAAAAAGTCTTTCTTAAAGTATGAATCGGCAATCAAGACTTAGTAAGAGGTTTATTTGTGTTTGCTTTGGCAGGACGTGTACTAAAATTTGAAAGATACAAAGAACATTAATATGGCCCCTGAACTGATATGGCACACAAGTCCATGAAGCATTCTGTGTTTTTCATAAGATGTTTAATTAAGTTTAAAAATGATTTAAATAAGATGTTCAATGCATTTTAGGTAGACACACACAAATAGATGACTGAAATCAAGAATAAAATGCAAGATATAAATAACCACTTTATTAAATAATTAGCAATTGTGAAAGGGAATAAAAAAATCCTGTATATAAAATATTCAACTGAAGGTAGGGACAGTAGACATGACCAATCTATAAAGAGATTGTCAGGACTTGAAGACAAGATTAATGTAGATTGTATATTAAATGGCACCCTAAAAATAACAAGACACCATGAAAGCTGAATACAACAGCTACTAGACAACTAAAAAAAATTACCTAAGAATTATAGAAGTTAATAAAAGATTAGAAGAAAACACCAAACGCATGAAAATGTAATTAAAAAATACAGCAAAATTTTTCCAAATCTAGAGAAATGAATATCCTGGTAATTGGCTACCCTGGTAATAGAACTCCAAATATCTATTAACAGAAATGAATCTTTCCATGACACACCATAGTCAAAATTGAGAAATTCAGCTCCAAAAGACAATAAGAGTTATTTATAAGAAACATCAAATAACTTAAAAAGAAAGGCAACTCTACTAGAATAACAGATTTTTCAACACAGAATTTAAAAGTCAGGAGAGTTTGGAACAAAGTTTTCAAGTCCCAAAACAAAACAACTTCCAGTTCAGATAAATGTATCCTCAAAATTATCCTTCAAAATGGACAAGGAAAGAAAGACTTTCTATGACAAAGGGAATCTAAAAACATTTACATTTTTAGATTTATGTCCACTTAACAGGCTTTTCAGAGAGTATTCAAAGGAAGGTTAGAGAGACAGTGAGACCAAAGTCATCAACGATTCCATAGAAAAGAATACATCTCACAAGTAATTTATATAAACAAAATTAAAAATAAAGAAATCCTCACTGGAAAAATAGTCCAATGATGGGATTCATTAAATACCTTTCTGTCTTAGTTACATTTTCTTGTTGCTGAGACAAAATGTCCAACACCCAAAGTTAAAGAAGGAAGCAATTATTGTAGCTCACAGTTTGAAGAGGTTTCAGTTTATAATTGGCAGGTTCCAAGGTAAGGTGACATGGCAGATGGGCATTGCAGAGGAGAAACAGTTCATAGTGGAGAGAAGGCAGCAAAGCAGTGGAGGAGCAGCAAGCAATGGCAGCTTCTTTCTGTTCTTTAAATTCTATCCAGGTTACATGACCTGTGGGTGGGTAGCACGCAGAACCGGGGTGGGGGGCTTTCCATTAGCCATATCCAGAAATACACCAAACCAATCAGTGGACTAATTTAGTAATCACACACCCTTAATATCAGCATCACACATTTAATCCCAGCATCACACACTATAGATCCAACCACCTCTGAAAAGCCCAACCCATGAATGCATAAGGCTTTGGGGAGATATCTAGACACAAGTCATAACACTTTCAAATATAACACTCAAGACATGGTCTTAACTCTCAAATCAAAAGAAACAAATTACACGTTGGATCAAAAAACCAAAATACAGTCATATTTTGCCTGTAAGAGACACACTTCATCCCCCAAAAAAACTCAGTGTCTGAAAGTAAAAGATATAAAATGATACTCCATGCAACTGGATCTTGCAAGCTGTGGTAGAGATCTGTTTTCAGAAGAGGCAAAGAAGGTCACAACCAATTTCATAAAATGAAACTACTGGATTTAAAAGGATCATAGACACTAACATAATCACTCTCACAAATAGCCAAGTCAACCAGACAAAAAACCAACAAAGAATTATCAGATGAAACACACTATCAAACAAATGGACTTAGCAGATATTTACAAACTGGTTCATCCAAAAACATTGTATACATTTTTCTCAGTAACATGGAAATTTCTTCAAAATATATCATACCTTTAGACATAAAGCATGCTTACATAGATGCAACGGAATTGAAAATAAAGTGTTTAAACTTAATGGATCATAGCAGAATGAAACTAGAAATGAGCAGCAAAACAAACCACAGAAACTATGCAAATACATGCAACATTGCACATACATTGCAATGAGTATGCATATCAGTGGGTCCCAGAAGAAGTCAGGGATGGAATTAAAATGTTTCTAGAATTGAGTGATAATGACAGTACAACATACCAAAACCTACCAGACACAATGAAAACAAGGCTATGTAGAATGTTTATAGCAGTAAATGCTTCCACTATAAAAACAGAGCTAATAAAAATGATATGATATATCACATCAAATAAATATGATAATGATATATCACAAGGCCCTAGAAAAACAAGAACAATTCTAATTCAAAATTTGTAGGTCTTTAATTAATAAATATAAAAATGATATGATATATCACATCAAATAAATATGATAATGATATATCACAAGGCCCTAGAAAAACAAGAACAATTCTAATTCAAAATTTGCAGAAGGTCTTTAATTAATAAATATCAGAGTGGAAAAGAATGAAGTTGAAACTAAAAATCAATACAGAAGATCAGTGAACCAAAGGATCAAAAGATGCATCAATAAAATTAGAAATGAAAAAGGCAAAATCACAACAGACTCAACCAAAATTTAGGGGATTATAAGAAACTATTTCAAAAATTTATGTTCCAATTAATTGAAGATTTTTGAAAAAAATGGATACATTTCTAGACTTAAAAATTTCCAATATTGAACCACAAGATATAGAAAATGTTAAGCAAACCTGTGACAGGGAGTGAAGTTGAGACAGTAATAAAAACTTTACCAACCAGAATATCAAGGAAAAACTGTCACTAATAGTCTTCACTATCCTTCATGAAATTAAAAGGGAAAGAAAATTGTCAAATTCATTCCTTGAAGCTAACACTATCCTACTCAAAAAAAGGGCCAATTTCCTTGATGAATATAGATGAAAAAATCCACAACAAAATACTTGCAAACAAAATGCATCAAATTAATAAAAATGTCACACATCATGTCTAATCTGACTTCATCCCAGAGATACAAGGATTGTTCAACACATGAAATCAATAAATGCAATGCACCACCTATACAGAGGGATGCAGAAAAAGGATGCAGGAAAGGCCTTTGACAAAATCCAACATCAATTTATAATAAAAAATCATGACGAATAGAAAAATCATACTTCAAATTGATAAATGTCATTTTTGATAAATCTATTGCTGACATTATATTAAGTGGGGAAAAAACTGAAAGGTTTTCCCTCTAAAATCAGGACCAAGACAAGTGTATCCACTATCAGCACTCCTGTTTAGTGCAATACTTGAGACTTTAGTCAGAGTAATCAGGCAAGAGAAAGAAATAAAAGGGTTATGGATGGGAAAGGAAGTCAAACTTTCCTTTTTGGAAATGACATGATCCTTTACGTATAAGATCAAAAAACTCCACCAGAAGACTCTTAGAACTAATAAACAAATTCACCAAAATGGCAAAATAAAAAGCAACACACACACACACACACACACACACACACATAAGTAAGCAGTGTTCCTGTACCCCAACAATGAACCTCCAGAAAAAGAAACCAGGAAAACAAGCTCATTCAGGGTAGCTTTAAAAAATTAAACATCAAGGAATTAATCTAACCAAGGAAGCAAAAGACCTGTACAAGGAAAGCTATAGTACTATGAAAAGAGAGATTGAAGGGGACATTAGGATATGGAAAGACATTCCTTGTTCTGGTACAGGCAGAAAATATTGTCAAAATAGCTGTATTATCAAAACAACATAGAGATTTAGTGCATTTCCTATCAATATACCAATAACATTCTTCACAGACCTAGAAAAAGTACTAACATTTATATGGAACCGGAAGACATCCAGAATGGCAAAAACAATCCTGAACAAAAACAGCAAAGTCAGAGTCATTACAAGTCAAGATTTCAAGCTATACTATAAAGCTACAATAATAAAAACAGCAAAGTCAGAGTCATTACAAGTCAAGATTTCAAGCTATACTATAAAGCTACAGTAATAAAAACAGCATGGTACTGGCATAAAAATAAACATCTTGACCAAAGGAATAATGCTGATGTTGCAGAAATAACTCCATGCACTTTCATCCTTGTGTTTTTTTCATTGTTTGTTTGATTTACAAAGGGACTAAAAATATGCCAAAGGTAAAAAGAGGTAAAAAATAGTTTAAAAAGTAGCTTCTTCAACAAATGATATTAGAAAAGTTGTTTATTCATGTGCAGACACATCAACCTAGATCTATCTCTCACTCTTTAAAAAGGAAATAAATGTGGATCAAAGATCTAGATATAAAAACAGAGTGATTCAGACTTCCATTTGCTGGAATATAAATTATGCAAAACTCTTGAAGACGTAGGTATAGGTAAAGGTATTCTGAACGGAACCTGAACTGTGGAAGAAATAATACCAAGAGTCAACAAATACAATTATATCAAATTAAAATCCTTATGGAAAACAAAGGAAACAGCAAACAAAATAAAGAGAAAATCTAGAAAATGGGAAAAAATTTGCCAACTACCCCTCAAACAGAAGACGAGTATCTAGAATATATGAAATATGGAACATATGTAGGTTCCTGAAAATAAAAGACCCAATAAAAATGGGCAACTGAAATGAATAGACACTTCTATAAAGAAGAAATGTAAATGACCAATAAATTCACTATGAAAATGGCAGCTTTGACATTAGAGAAATGGAAATCAAAATAACACTAAGAGTCCATCTTACTTAACAATGGTTATCCATAAGAGCTCAAAAAAACATCAAGCAGTGGTGAAGTTATAGGAAAAAAGAGCACTTCTGCCTTGTGGGAAGGTAAAACAGTGCAACTGCTATAGATGTCAGTACGCAGAATGCTCCAAAATCTAAAAACTGAAACTCCATTGAACCCAGATATACTTCTTCTGGCTATCTTCTCAATAAGTTAAAGTACTCATGCTACAGGGGTATATGCATAGCCACATTGATACCAGCACAATTCACAATAGCTAAGTTATGGATGTGAACTTTAGGTCCACCAACAGATGAATGGATAAAGAAAATATGGTATTTACACACAATGGAGTACCACTCGGCCTTAAAGAAGGATAAATCTGAGACATTTGTAGGAAAATCAATGCATCTTGAGACCACATTCTAAGTGAAGTAACTCAGACCCTACAGTTGAATATCACATGGTTCCTCTGTTATGAGAAACACAAAATACAAATAAAGAGTAGAATACAGGAGAGATGGAAGGACACAGGGAGATACACTGTGTAGAGATGGGAAGGGGATCCTGGGAAGGACGGATAAAGGACAGCAAAGGAAATGGAGAGAAAAATGATTGAGATGCAATGTGTATATGTAATAATTGCAAAGATGAATGCAATTATTGTGATGTATCACAAACATATACAAAAAATAACAAAGGAAATTTTTGTTATTGAATACTTTAATGATAATTTATACACTGAAGTGCATGTCATTATCTACTTGGAGAGTAGGATATCCAATTTTTCCCCAGCCCATCCAGAGTTTAAAAAATTCATGGCTTTGGAAATACCAAAATGCCATGTATCTCCAGAAATCTGGATTTATATTACATATATAAAGTGTTTGGGGGGAAATTTCTGTACAGACAAGTATATTTGAATAAGCAAGTGTATTTTCTTTGTATTCTCTTCATTCGTAAGAAGTCTACATTTAATAAGATGTAACCAGCAGACTGTTTTACCCCGGGTGAATGTGACTGGCAATCTTGAATTGTGTTAAAGTAGATGTTTGCAAAGCCTTTGTTCACATTTCTGATTTTGGTCCTCCAGCCTGCTCTTTATGCTGCGATTATGTCTACACACTCTGTAATCACGCCTCATCAATTCACGCTGGTTCCGTGTATCCTTAGTGTGTTCGAGCTGTGAACCTCACTGGTAGTTGCCCTTTTCAGCTGGAATTGATATCCTGGAAAGTGAGACTTGAATTTCTGAACTTGTCTTTCTAAGAGCAATTGTCATTCCAGTGTGTTTAGGAAAAGTTGTATGTATATGCACTGTTTCGATTCTTATTTGAAACCAAACTTTTGCACTGTTGCAAGCAAAAATTCAATATGTGCAGTAAGTGAAAAAAATCTCACTGAAGTTGCAGTAACTGGTAATCAGGATAATTTATTTTAGATTTTTCTCCACCACTTGTTAATTATAACGACTATGAAAATCAAATATAATTAAACTTAGTTTCTTTATTAGGAAAAAAGAAAATCATAGTAAATGAGTACACCTACCATTCAAAAATTGCAAGATATTTGTTTTCAGACTTAGAATGCATTAAAATCGCTTGCACAGCTGTTAAAACACAGATTGTTGGGCTTCAGCCACAGAGACTCAATACCATAGTTTAGTGATGAAGATCACTAATTTGAATTTTTAACAAGTACTCATGTAATGTTGACAGTTTTTGAAACCACAATTTCATAACACTACTCTATGTAATACTGGTCCTAAGTATCATGTTATGTTTAATTTTTCATCATACACCAGTTGAGCAATATTTGCTGATATATATTAACTTATTTAATATGTTATGAAATTTTAGTGACTTGGGTATACAAGATACAACAGTACAGCAGTAAGAATAGGAATTTGAATTCAACTTTCTTGAGTCTAAATCTGAATTATCTCTGTATAGTCTTTGAATCTTTATTTCTTCATTTCTAAAATGCAAGGACTAGTACCACTTGATTAGTAAAGATGTTGTAAGGGTAATGTATATGCAAATATGAATATTACAGTTAGATTTCAGTTCCTTAATTCCCTTTACCCTATTCTTATTTTACAACAAAGATTATTTTTCTGCAATTCAGATAGCTAACAATAAGGCTTAGTTATTTCAGTATGTAATGGGTGCTTTCAAGAAAATATAAAAACGGGAGCACGGTTGAGATACACCCTCAGACTACCCACAGTCGCATAAATAGAATTTAAATTATCCTGATTTACTCACAAAGCTACCTTTAATCATAATTTAAAGTGAAATGTAAGCTTTGAGTTTGTGCAACCATGATTGAGTGAAATTGAGCCAATCAACTACTGAAAAATTGGCTTGAATAATTTCACTTGCATAAAAAGGATATTGATGTATAATGGCCACAATAAAAAAAGGTCAAAAGCTTTCCCATGTACAGTTTAGAAGCTGTGCTATAACTATTGTAAGTGGGACTTCTCACCACTTTTGGTTTGGGAAATCCTGGGTTAAGGAACTTTACTCTTGTATGCACAATAAACCTTAAATATAACTAAATTTCCTGATTTTGTTTTTGGCAATTTTTGTTTGTGTAGGAAAGTACGAATGGTGGAAGATTTGATGATATTCACAAATAGAGTACTATTTTGCCTTAACAATTAACTTGAGTCATTTGTAGGAAAATGGATGCACTCTGAGACCATAATGTTAAGTGAAATAAATCAGACACATAAGTTTAACCATTGCATTGTTTCTCTTATATGAGAAACCCAAAATATAAATAAAGATCAAAATAAAAGATAGAGAAAAAGAAGTAGGAAGATACATCTTTCTCAAATAGGAGAAGAATCAAGAGCTGAAGGGATCATGGAGGGAGGGGAAAGATAAAAAACAAAGACAGCTATGTCATGCATATGTACATGTTCTGACTCCCCACAAGGAATATAAGTATCATGTACTTCAAATGTGTAGTAATAAAAAAATAAAGAAGAATATATAAAAATTGTGAGAACACATTTAACCTCTTCTCTAAAAGCTTCATTCTAATAGTTATTTTGGAAGCACTAACTAAATGTACAACACCAACCTTGCATTTTGGAGGGGGTGAGATTATCCTGTCAAAAAAATGCATCTTGGACAAGATCCTGCTTTCATTTTCTTTCAAATAAATATGAGTAACTAAATGATGCAGTTCTTTCAGAAGATAATAAAAAAGTAAAATAATAGAGAGCCAGACTAGTTTTGGAATAAATGAACCATGTATAATTATATGACACGTGTCTTTTAAGCATGCTTTTGATTTTCTATAAATGTATGGCAAATCACCCAGCAAATATTTTTTAAAACGGCAAGCATATGAGTGTACAACCAGAGCATGTTTCGGCACATTTAGTCCACAGGCATGACTCAGGTGAGTGGCTGTTGGAGCCAGGTGCTGGCTGGAGCTCAGGTGTGGTCGTCAGCTAGTGGTCTTAGTTCTTCTCCATGTCAACCACTCTATGTGGCTGCTTGGGCTTTCTCACAACTGGATGCCAAGATTAGTGGTCTTCTAAGTATGAAGAAAGAAACAGGAGGTCTCTTTAAGCCTGAGTTTTGGGTTATCTCCCTTGGTCACTATTGCTATAATGAGACAGCAAGGTGAAGGGTTAGGTAAGGACTTGGACTTCAAAATATTGAGAACTTCGTAACTGTAAATTGCAGTACATATACAGATATCTTCACAAAGATGAAAATGCATACTATTAAATAATGGAGCGATGTGAACATATGGAGACTGTAATTAGGTTACTTTGGTGTCATTGCGAACACAGGTTTGAGAAGGATGCAGCTAGAGCTAAGAGGACTAGTTATAAACTGTGGTAATTTTTTAGATTCTAGGCCATGAGAACTAAACTGTCGGAGCAGATGTAGTAGAAGTAATAAGACCGAAGTAGAAATTTTGAAGTTGTAGATGAAGTTTGGAGATGAAGGAAAATCTAATGAAAGCATGCTGAACAGGCTTGCTGATGAGGGAGGAGGGTGAAACTGTCTGAAGATGATGTGTTTCATTTTGGAAATTTGGGTTTAAAGGTGGATAAGAAATTTTGGAGGTTGGATGTTATTTTGAACTCAGACACATATAGTAATTCTTGCTTCATAAGCAGACGGTCCAGAAAAAAATTATAACCACACAAAATAGTCTATTATATGTTGCTTGTTTAAAGAGATTTTTTAAAAGACCATAAATTACATAGTTGATTTCTAGGAGAGATAGAATAGTTAGCATACACCTAGGTAGTATGATTAAAAGTAGATATAGTACTTTATTTATTTAAATGTTAATAGATAATTACCAATACTTGAGCTGATATTAACCAATTTTAAATATGTATTATACTTGTGAGGACTTCTATTTTTAAAGTTTTTAGATAATAGTGCCAATGCCTAAGTTTATTTATGCATGATTCACTTGTACATTTCAGAGAAACTTGTTATCAAGTTTCCCTCCTTCCTGTACCCTTCAGAGTATTCACAACAAGGAAATTTGTTTCTTTTCAACAATTGAAACACAAGGGTTGCTGTTCATGCCTTTTCTCAATTCATCCTTAGCAACCCCACTTAGAATACTGAGGTTTTTTGTTTTGGTTTTGACTTTGCAAATTTGTTGTTTTCTTTGCAATACTGGGGATTGAACCTTTGCATTCTCCAGCCCTTTTCTTACTTTTTTTTTTTTTTTTAACGTTTAGGCAAGGTCCTGCTAAGTTGCTGAACTACCCAAACTGGGCTCGAACTTACAGTCCGCTTCCGCCGCTTCCCAGAGAGGTGGGATAACAAGCGTGTAACACCACCATGACCAGCAGAGTGTTGCATTTTTATGGAAAGAACCTCATGTAAATCTGCCATGCATCAAAATGGGCTGAATCCTGCTAAATTTTGCCTAGACAGGATTAGAAAATGTACACTGTAGAACTCCTCTTTCCTATGACCCACTTACACTGCATGTATTCCAAACTAGCACTTGGTCATTTTTACCTTAAAATAATTTATATGTTTTGTTGGAGGCAGAGCGACACTGCCACCCTTGCAGCTTGTAGTTGGGCCAAGTTTAATCAGCACAAGCAGCAGAAAAACTCAAGCTACCTCGGTGATTGGCCCAAATCTCTCTGCAGCCTTCTTAAACTGTGTAGTCAGTTAAGACACTGTGTAGTCTGTGAAGCAAAACTATCTTCAAGTTCGCTGATTCTTTCTTTGCTTGTTGAAATCTACTTTTGAGTTCTCCAGTAAAATTTTTATTTCAGTGATTCTACTTTTTGTCTCAAAGGGAGATCCACTATGGAATAGTTCTTCTCCCAGTTGCACACAGGAGTGGATATGTGTGTAAGCATGATGAATTTGCCTACCCTTTTATGTATTCAGCCTGGTTGTTATAAGTTCTGAACTTCTTACAAGCATTCTCACAGTGCTTCTCATCTCCACTAATTTGGTATCTCTGTGGGCAAAGGTAGCTGATAGCTACCACCATGTCGCTGATCTCACTCTTCCGTTATTATCTTGCAAATTCCTAGACTTCAGTCTTAATTTCTTAGATATGTAAGTTCCTCTTCTTTTGCGTATTTATTGTTGTCAGAGTCCATCCTGTAGTTACTAAGAATAGCTTTATGATGGAGAATCAAGTGTGTATGTGAATTTGATGTTTCTGATTATTCACTTATAGATTTTAATTTTTATAGTTCAGTCTTCTTCGTACTGCTGCCTGCACAACATGTACCTTCCTGAAGTCCCAAGTACCTCAGGCACAGCCCTTCAGAGATTAGGGCGCAGCAAACTTTGTGAACATATCAGTTACTGCTCCTCCACTGACTATCCATTTCTCATAATTTAATACAGCTCTGTATTTAATAATGACCACCTAGATTTATCTTTTTGGTGGTTGTTTTATACTTTGCTTCATTAATCTGACTTAAAATATTGGGAACAAGAGGAGATGGATGTGTGTTCATTCAATCTGCTAACTTGAACTACAAGTTCTAGTTTTTCCTTTGTGGACTCATTTATTAGTGGGACTATTTGATTTTTTGATATTAAACTTTTTAAATTCTTCATATATTCTAGATACTAACCTTTATTTGAAGAGTAACTGGCAAAGAATTTATCCCATCCTGTAGGTTGTCTCTTCTCTCTGTTGCTTGTTCCCCTTGCTATATGAAAAATGTTTAGTTTGATGTAGTTCCATTGATTGATTTTTGATATTATTTACCAAGTCATTGAAGTTCTTTCAGGAAATCTTTGCCCGTTCTTATACCTTCAAATGTTTCTGCTCTATTTTCTTCTAGCAGGTTCAGAGTTTGAGACCTTATACCTAAGTCCGTAATCCAGATTGATTTTTTTTTTTTGTACATGGTGAGGGACAGTGTTCTATATAGAAATATCTAGTTTCCCACCACCATTTGTTAAAGAGGCTGTTTTTTCTCCAACAAATGTTTTGGCTCCTTTGTGAAGAACCACATGGCTTTAGTTGCATGGGTTGGTTTCTGTGTCCTCTACTTTATTCCATTACTTTGCATTATTTTTTTTTGCCGGTTCTTCTTTGATTAAACAAAGCAGGACAGGTAAAACACGTACTATAGGGTAGTCAGGACATCCTTATCTCTATATCTTCTAGTGCTATACCTTTCCTTTTGATTTTTTTTCATGCAAAAGATATAAAGGAGTTTTACTTTTCCAATCCTTGTTTCAGGCACATATACAAAATTTTATAAACTGTTTTCTCACATTTCTAAGAGTGAGATACTGTAGAAATCAGCCTATCAATACAGTTTTATGAACTTGGCTTGTTCCCTTTTCGTTCCCTCTCTATCATCTCAGCTGTGTCAATAGTTTGATTCAATTAAGATGAGACCTAACACAACGCCTATCTTCACATGCTAGCACCATTTTCTGGAAAATGTGTTTATTGTTACATCTCATTGACATATTTCTTGGTTGTTCTATTATGTGTTATATATTACAGTGTTTAATCTGTGTCCTGGAGATTTTGACAACCATATTTCAACTTACATCACTTTGTTAGTATATAAAAATTGCCTACGCTTTGGTAATAGCTCTGTCTTTGTTACTTTTCTCTTTGCTGAGACAAAATACTTGATGCCCGAAGTTAAAGGAGAAAGAGTTTATTTGGCTCACAATTAGTGGAGATTTCCTTGCCTCCTCAGCTGGCTCCAAGGCAGGGTGGCTGACAGAGGGGCGTCTCAGAGCAGGAGGCAAGCAGCAGCAGCAATAAGCAACAAACAAGAAGTGACAAGCAGGGACAAGAGACTCCAGACCTGCTTTCTGTCCCTTATATTTTAACCAGGCCACGCACCCCTAGGGTGAGTAGCACTCATGTCCAGGGTGGGGCATACTTAATCCTATGCCAAATCCTAATCCAGAACTTGCCAAACCAACCATCGGACTAATCTAGTAACCACACACCCTCGATCCCAGCATCACACACTCTGAAAAGCCCCACCTGTGACCTCATGAGGTTTTGGGGAATATCTAGACACAAACAGTAACAATCTATATGGATAAAACTGTAATTACAGCTAATTTTCTCAAACCCAATGTTCATACTTATCCTCCACAGTATTTTAATAAAATTGAATTATTTCCCAATAATTAAAAATGGATATCTGATAATGTAAAAAAAAACGATGATCTGCATCCACCTAAGGCAAGAAAGAGCTCAAGGTCAGCCACCCTTCCCAAGGGACGCTGTGCCTTCCTGCTCACCCCTGTTCCAGTCTGGTTCTTTGCCCATCTGGGCTACTTTCCAATGCAGGTAGGCATTTGGTTTACAACTGTAAATGTGGAGAGATGCATTTAGCTCTTTCTTCACGGAGAACACTATGTTTAATTAGATTTGTTAAGCTGATCAATGTGCAATGAAAATTGTTAATGCAATTTACAAACTTAAATATTTTTATGTACAGATACTGAGGTGATGGAAAGACAACCAGAAGTGAGTTTGTTTCAAACAAGCCACAGTTATGTCATTAGTATTTCTTATGTTCTACACTTGGGCCAATATATATTTTCCAGTATCACAAAAAGTTCAATTGCATGTTTGTATTCAGATATTTTCATAAAGAATCTACTGTAGTAGATACATGACTGACTTTCATTATGTGAAATATTGTACCATCCTATTATTGTCAAGAACAGAACTAATCCATGAATTTCAGCAAAAACAGACCACGCTTAATTTACTTAGGTAATTTTTTCTTATTTTTGAACTGAAGACAGGTATTAAAACAAGTTTGTTCTGAGTGGTAACTATTAATGAAAAGAAAAATAAGTACATGATGACAGGGAATAAAAAATTTAAAACTGCATTTTACGGGAATAAAATAGCTTGTATTTTAATCAATTTAACCTGTAAAAAATCTACAAATGGGTTATGATTTTCTTTCTTGGCTTTAGACAAAATTGCACACAAAAATGACCCTTTTTACTCTATTTCTTGTACTACCAAGAAACTTTTCATGATATCTTTATGTCTGCTTTGATATATTTTTCGTTATATCTTTTTTAAACTGAGATTTCTCAGTATAGTTTCATATATTTTGTAACTTCCTTATAATCACCTTCCATTTTCTTTTCCTTACAAAAGAAAACAAAAAGGGAAAATAGTTTCTGCTTTTTTTTCCTTTTTGTACATACAGTTTCTGAGTTGGCATTTTACCTTTCAGTTAGACACTGCTACATCCAGTTTAACTCAAAATCTTCAGGATCTTGATCCTGGTACAAAAAAAATTAGTTTGAGGAATACAAATTAATTTGAGGAAATCACATAAAGATAGCTACAACTGTCAGAATTTTTCAATATATGAAGACATTTTAACTGACCTATATTATTTGTATAGGTAATTCAAAAATATGTATACTGTTTTTGCGCTGGGACACTATCGTGGAGAGCCCTAAGTGCCAGGTTAAATTTTAAAGCATACAACAAAGTAAAATGATTTTCAGATGAAGCATAGGAAAAGTATTTGTAGGTTATTAAAATAAGCTAAAGAGCATAAACATGACATTTTGAATGTAAATACATGTGTTCCCTTCAATGGTAACACAGCATAGCAATGCACTGACCAAGATTCAGCTTTCTCTTACAAATGAATGTACACGCACAAACACACATGTATATGCTAAAGTCATGTAATCTTTTTCAATATACTTATGTTAAATTATAGATAAAAGATTATACTGTCAATCCTAGTAAATTAAGCTGAAGGAAAAATTGATTCAAAGTCAACTATTACTGCAATAATGCTAGTAACAAACCCCAAATTTCACTGATTGGCAAAGAGGAAAGTTAATTTTTTCTTATGAGTTGGCCCACAATTCAATTGTTTTCCTCAAGCCAATGAGCCCCCAACTTGCACAGAAGATGGCAGAACTATTGAAAGAGGAATTGGGACCTACAATACCCATTAAGCGATCAGCTTGGTTACTAACACCTTGTCTCTGCTACCCACCTTCTGTTAGCTAAAGCAAATCACATTGACAAGGCCCACAGCCTCACAGGACTGGGCAGGTATTATATTATATTCCCAGTTAGTCATAGTAATTGTATTACCTATTTTTCTAGAGTCAATGGTTTGTAAGAGAGCACATTTAATACAGGACATTTACAAGTTACAGCATCCACCCAAAAGCCAAATGCAGGAAGAGTGCTGTATGCTATCCATGCACTGGAGACCCAAAAGATCCAGTCAAGGGCTGGGAGCCCACAATACTGTCTCATGCATATCCAGGTCTGCACTAAAAGCCTGAAGAAATCTATACTGGAAAGAGGATACGATGCTCACAGCAGAGATGAGGACCAGAGCTCCCCTGAAGCAAACGGCAGCCACCCCCAGTGACAGCAAGGCCTTGAGCTCCTTCTGTGATGAGAACAGCCAAGTTCCCTTCGGGAGAACCAGCCACAACAGAGCTTCTCCTGGGAAACAGCTGGCCCCCATCTTCTGCTCCTGTTCTCCTTCATGTTGTGTTGGCAACAATCCTCAGGTGGATCTTCTACCCCCAGAACCACACCAACTCAGTCCAGCTGGGTGTTCCTGCTCAAGTTGACCACAATAAGTCCACCACAGTAGTTAACAATGGAAAGAGATAAAGAGAGAGAATTGTGAAGAAATAACATAAGCTTTCAGTCTCTTGCAGAGCTGATTGATTAATGGTGAAACATATTCTACGCTATCAAATTTAGAAGTTAGTGTTTGCATGGACACTAAAACCTAAGTAAAATTACTAAGCTGTCCCCTACAGAAAACGTTTGATCTCATTTTTCTATCATTTTAGTGTCTGCCACAGAAATCCACTCATACTTTTGCAATAAAAAGACAAAAACAAAACAAAACAAAACAAAACCACATCAGTGTGATTAGACATAGTTACATTTCTTTTTAATCTGCACAAAAGCCATAAATTTAAGAAAAATAAAACTTCAGTGCTCAAATTTGAGATGTTATTGTTTTTTAAAAAATCACGAGGATATCTGGAAACATATTATGTAGGTGGTCATCTATTCCAGATGTCTGCATGCTAGCTATGAATTTGGAAACCTCAAATCAATGGTTTCTAAATAGTGACAAGTAAACAAAAGGGATTTTCATGAAAAGTATATACATGAATTGGAAGTAGTCATTCTCACCACATTAAACGTATATGTGTTTCCTCACTTCAAGAGCTTTATTAAATCTTTGAAAAAATTGGGATTCTAGGGAACTGTGTCCTCAAAAATATAATAAGTTCATTGTTCTTGAACTTTTTATATTTATGCATTAGAACCATTTTTATAAATACACTATATATTATGATTTCTATCCCAAAAGATTTTTTCATTAGATACACATTATAACTGAATTTAATTTGTTTCCTTTTATGTTATCTATTAGTCAAAATTTTGTCACTGTGACACAATACATGAAGTAATTAACTTTAAGGAGAAAAAGGCTTATCTTGGCTTACGGTTTCAGAGATTTCAGGCTATGGGCAGCCAAGCCTGCTGCTTTGGGCCTGTAGTAGCACAGGACATCATAGTGGGGGACTTGTTGGACAAGACCCATTTGTGTCTCAGCAGCCAGGGAGTAAAAGAGAGAGACAAGAAGGAGCCATGTCATCAACACTCACTTTAGGGGTACACCTCTAAAAGCCTAATTTCCCTCCACCAGGTGCTCCTGCCTAAAGAGTCTATGATTTCTTAATAGCACCACAGTTGGAGAACCAAACCTTGAACACATGGACCTTTGGAGAACATTAAAATCCCGTCCAAAATAAATTCTCTTATCAACTTTTAATAGTATGTTTTCAAAGCTAAGCAAACTGAAGATAAAAAAGGCTATAAAATCATTCCAAATTATACTGTAATTTGTTGCATGAATCATCAGGCCCTCACATCACAGATATCTCCTGGGATGATCAAAGAGTAGACTGAAAAATTTCTTGCCATCAACTTAAATATAGATGTCTCTGTGGTTTCTAATATAAAAACAGAAAAAATATGTAAAAAACACATAAAATCTAAACTAACATGTTATGACAGGTAATTTTATGTGATATCTTCATTGATTAAAGAATGCCCAGGTAAAAACATTTCTAGATGTGTCTGTGAGGGTGTTTCTAGGATTTGATTTAGTAGAAAAGTTTGGCCCCCCCATGTGGATGGTCATCACCCAATCCTTTCAGGGCCTTAATGGAATAAAGGCAATAGAAGGGAAAATGTATCCTTTACCCCCTCACTGTTTGAGCTTTGACATCTTCGCTCATATTCAATGGCCTGGATTTTTTTGCCATTGGCGCCACTGTTTTTTGGCCCCACACCAGCAACTTTTCTAGGACTCAAACTTGTAACAGCAGAGCGTGAGATTTCTTGGCCTCCACGGTATATAACCACTTCCTCATAATAAATTATATATAGATGTAACTATAGATAAAATATGTGTTGCTCTCTTACTAGTTCTGTTTTCTTGCAGAGCTCATACACACACATAATTAATCTTTATTATCATTTTGAACATAGTATAGAAAATTACAAAAAACTGTACTCTGACATAATAATTAAGATTTCCTTTTTCAAGCAACTTTTCCAGCAAGGTTGAGAGAAAGATACAGAGATTGCTCATATGCCCTCTCCTGTTACACAATACAGCTTCTCCCATAATGAACATGTCCATCATGGTGGCATAATTTTACAGGCGAGAAAGCTATGTTGATATAGCACAGTCACCCCAAGTCTGTGGTTTGTGTCCCGGTTCATTCTTGCAGTGACATACTCTATGAATTTGGATAAATGTGTGACAGATGTCCACCATGTGGTATCACAAAGTACTTTCAGTTTTTAAAAATTCTTTTGTACTCTGCATATTTATTCTTGCTTTCTACCCAACCTGTAGCAACCGTCGATATTTTTACTGCCTTTACTTTCTTTCTTTTTCAGAAAGTTCATGGAGTTGTATTTAAGTAGCATTTAGCCTTCTCAGTCTGGCTTCTTTTACTTAACACTGAGCACTTAGGCTTCCTCTGTGTCTGTTTCAATGCTTGCTAGCTCATTTCTTTTCAGTGCCAAATTGTAGATAATTGTCTAAATATGCTTCAGTTTATTCATAGTAGTTTTTCAAAGGTAAGTGCTATGTTTTATTAAGGATGAATATATAATAAAAATTTTGCTTCTGAATATATATGTGATATTTAAAAGTTAAAGTTTACTGTATTTAAGGACATCCTGTGAACATCAATATCACTATTAAAATAGCTATTTTAAAGGGCTATTAAACTATTAAATATGGAAATAGTATATAAATGAAAAGGGTCTATATAAATTACATATTTATATTACAGTAAATAATAGTCCATATCTATAAATACAACTTTTGCTTAGTCTGTATTAAAGGTGGCAAAAGACAGTTATTTTTAAAAGGGATTAATACAAGTTGAAATTTGAGATTAGCATACCTAGAGGATATCTAAATTCAGGTGAAAATAACAAATCGTTAATACTAACTTAAAGATGGTCATAATTTCTTGTGGTAGGTAAGCTCCAAGAATCTTGACATTTAAATACTTATTCCTGAGTCTATGAATACTAATCAACTCTCAGTGTTTATTCAGTTTCATAATAATGTATTACTGCAAAAAACAAAAATACGCTTTCAAATTGGCACCAAAATTAGTGACCACAAGAGCCCTCCTCTACTATTTTAAAGTCCCTTCTGTGTTTTTGTTGAATTATATACAAAGCAAAGCAAAAAGTGAACAAATATGGAATAATGTTGAAAAAAATCCTAAGATACCTTTTCCCCAAAGGTGAGTGGTAAATTCCTAGCAAACATGGTTACTCATTCTTAAATAATCACATGATATGAAGGATTTTGTTGCAAGATGAAATAAATATTTTAATAACTTTAATAAAGATAAAAGTAAAGTAGAAATTGATATTATCATTATACATAGCTTACCTTATTTACAAAAGGATTATAAGCTGGTAGAAATATTTTCTGTAAAATTACCTCAAAATTAATTTTGAGACACCTGATATTAGTTAGACATATTTGCGGTTTCACCTAAGGCTATGTAGATTTAGAAGACAAGTAATCTTTAAAACTTAGTTTTTTGGGTAGATATTCAAGTTTGTGAACTATTTTTGGCTTTTATTTTTGTTTTTCCAAAGCAGATGTCAAAGAATTAAAGAAAAATGCACATATTTTAGGATAATAAGAATACAACTAAAATATATGATTAATAATGTTAATTTTTGAATATATTGAATCAACATCTTAAATTATGGCTGATTGTATTTAACAACAATACCATTTAATAATACATAATGCAAGCCAAGTATATATTCTTGTTAGTTACATTTTTCTTTTTATTGCATAGTATATATTTTACTGCCATTATTCATTTTGGTAACATGCTTTTTTTTTTTGAAACAGGGGCTCGTTAATGTACTGAGGATGGTCTAGAACCCACCATGTAGCCCAGGATGGCCTAAAACTTCCTTCTTGCTGGGATTACAGGTATGTGCTACCATTCCAGTTGGTAAAATGCTTTTTTTTTTTTTTTTGGCTGCTGGGCATCAAACTCAGGGGCTTGAGCTTGCTAAGCAAGCACTTTACCATTTGAGCTAAATCCCCAACCTGTAACATGCTTTTTAAAGCTTGAAAGTAACTTTACATTTTCTGGCAGCTTTATTTACTTTTATATGCTTCCTAAGGCGGATTTATATATTTTTCATTAGAGCTCAAGAGAAGTTTTGAAAAAGCTGAAGCTAGTCAAATTTAACTTACATATTCTGAAACGATATGACTAAAATATTTTAGAGGTTTAAACTAGAACAGAGGAAAGCTAATTTCAAAATTAGCTGGACAACATCCATCAGATTTTTGTAGAGTTCTCTATAAAGGCAAAGACATTTTTTACCTTACCATATTTGCAATTGATCCCTTAGTTTTAGCAGTTTGCCATCAACATATAGTAGTTTACTGTTGCTTGTTGATACTTGAAGTCTCCTGTATTGGGTTGGTTCAATGTCCAAATAAAGTAGGTGATCAGGGAAAAATAATGACATACTTCCACTTCAATTCAGATTTATTGAAAGTGTGCTAGTAAGAAAGGTGTTCTGGAGCCACATGCAGTCTGCTTTGCTCCCTTTCCTGAATTGAGAATCTCTCAAGGGAGGAAGAAGGTGGAGGCTCTTGGTCTAATGTCCTTGTAAACATAATAAAAAAAAAGATAGTTCAAAAATGAATTAGATACTAATGGGGAGCGATGAAAGGCAAACTGAAAATCCTGGATCTTTCCCTGCTTCACTTAAGCCCTGTACACCCTTGTTATTTGAATTTATAATAAAAGTTTAACCTGAACAAGAACTCTGGTTTCTCCAAGTTTGACAAATGATTCTTTGTGCTCACCCTTATACTTAACTAGTATTTAGTAGAATTGGGTAAAATCATATACAATTCCCTGTCCACGTCTCCTGCCCTAAGTAGAAAAGCCATTATTTTAAAGAAATATAACACATTACGGAGCTTTCCACAGTTTTGCTATGTCTTCTCATTCCATCAAATTTCAGAATGTACTAGATATTTCCAATTTTCAAAAGATTGTAGAAGCACAGTACTGTCTGTGATTCAGGTAAACTTTTTAATTTTTTTTTCATTTAACAAAAAAGATCCAAATGATATTGGATTCGAAATTAAGTTTTAAATTGCTATGTTCGCCATGAAATTAATCAGGTTGTGATAAGTTTTGGTCTTGTTTGTTCCTCAGTCTTAGTTTAATTTCAATCAAAGACTGTTTCTCTTTGTGAAGACGTGAATAATTACCAAGCTTATGAAATGTATACTCAAGGTTTAAGTGCACCTCATCTCTGAACATACTGCGTGTTCTCTTCCCTTTAGTGGTTCTGTAAGCACTCTGGATTTTTTTTCCCACCTGGAGCATATCTGTCCAATATCTATTTATATATTCTGATTTGAAAATGACAACTTCCATGTATATATTTTACTTGATTGGATTTTATAGCCACTTTCTAAAATGAGAAATCTAAGTGTCAAACACCTTGACAAACTGTCACCAATGACCTAAGAAGTTTTAGTGTGGTGGAGAAAGAGGGGAATCTTCACGAAAAATCAAATATATGGCATATTGTACAAGATATACCAATAATTTAAGGAATAACCTACAATTTCAGGAAAATATTTTTCAACACATGACAAGTTATGAATCAAATGTATATCAATTTTCATTAAGCTACTTCTAAAAAAGATGTAACTTTATAATTTAATAATTTGAAAATATTTGAAACCACAACTGAGAGACGGAATACCTTCTTTTTCAGGCACTAAATCAAGTGCTGTAACTAAGTGGGCCATTCCACAGACCTCAGATGCTCCATCAGTTATTGTGGAATTTAATCTGATTGTTGTTCAAATTCAAGTTTTCCAATTATATCCTGAAATTATGAATGACATTTTAAGGAAATGTTACTGGTAAGGCTTTTATTTCTCTCAAAGCATTATCAGATCTGTTTTGACTTTGTAATTAGTATTCTGAGAGGTTATATTTGTAGTTCTTTTTCTTTAAGATGAACCAGATGGTGGCATCATTTTCATTCAAATTGTAGCTTTGAACTTTATTATCTAAATATTTTGGTTATTTATGTCACAGTAGATTCTGAGTGGTGTTTTTATGGCGAATTTCAGTTTCCACAATTTTTCAACTGTCTACCCTGCTTGAGGCATGGTGCTAAGTGGCAGGGATAAAAAGATGAAAATTGCCTGGTCTTGCAAAACCTATTTGCACAGGAAAACTTCCATACAAGTAAATAAATGTATAATTTTATACACTTTTCTAAACTTGTATAAAAACTACAAACTTAATGCCAAACCAGAGTGATTGATTGTCTTCATCTATTTCTAGGAGCAAAGTTAGAGAAAACATAAGAGGGAATGTGATGCTTAACTTGAAATCTAACAAATGGCTGTTTACTATGAAAGAAAAAGGATAATTCAGACAAGACAGAAAATTTGTGTAAAGCCATCAATGAAAACTACAAGGTCCTATTGAAAACCATAGCGAATATTTAAATTCAAACATATTACAGTAAAAGACACATTGCCATTAATACCCACTCACCCCCAGCACTCCCCTTACCTTTGAATATTTTGGTCTCATCGTTCTTGTCACTTTGTGAAAAGGTTCCAGATGTCTCTTTGATGAGTGTTATTAGTTGCACGGTTATGGATGCCTCCATGTTCCGAATCAATTCAAATTGTCTACCTATCATGGTCATTTTGACTTTGGGGAAGAGGCGAAGTCCCAGGGTACCAGACACAGTGAATAAAATGAAAACACAACAGAATAGTAATGTTTCTCTTTTCTTTTCTTTTCTTTTCTTTTTTGTAATGTTTTTTTCAAGCCTGCCTTTCTGTTTAATGGCACTCGGCAGCAGCATTCTTCTTTTTTTTTTTTTTTTAATCACACTGTTTACAGACACTCACAGAAGAGGAACTGCTTCAGAAAGTGGCAAGAATGCTAAGTGTCTTTGAAATGAAGGGTAGTATTTTGAAGGGAGTGAATAGGAATGTGTCTTTCACTGAAATATATTCTTTTAAATTTAAACATTCATCATATATTTTAATGACCTTTTGGAAAATACTGGTTTGTGAGTTTATATACAGAAAAGTACTATGGAAAATGAATATGATATAAAACTAACAAGGTCAAATAAGTAGTCAGAGCACACATATGTCAGGGCTAAAGGAACAACAGTTATTTGGGCAAATAAAAGGACCAGTGGTAAGACTATGGATCTTCTGTCACCGTTAAATTTTGAGTTAGGGTACAGAGATAGAGTAGGACCAAATACCTGTGTCTGGAAGAGACTCCTGACCCATGGTCTGTAGAGACATTGAAACTGTGTGATTAAGATGTCACCATCCTCCCTGGCCTGATTAGGAGGTGAGATTCAACACATTCTGATAGCGAGAACTTTGGCTCTAGCCCAGATCTCCAAATCGGAATCCATAGTAGGTGGAATAAAAATGTACACAAGCACCATGATGTTGTAGGAGGCTGTGTTCCAAGTATTGTGCTGGAATATGTATGTCATGTGAGGCAATGGAGCCTCACCCTAAGAATTTAGCCTTGAGCTCGTTTCCATGGAGGACTGCGGGATACCAATCTTTAGGGAATCTGTCTTGTAAGGACAAGTTAACCCTTACATTTTGAGTATGTAATGTGTTTGGAACATACTGTGGCATAAAATAATCTGAATATTGCTGTTATTATTTTCTAAGTGTATCCATTTACTTTGTGGTAAAGCTGGTGTTGAACTTGTGATCCTCCTGTTTCAGGCTCCCAGAGTGCTGGATAATGGGCACATTTTTAGAAGTTATTTGTGTTAGGAAGTCTAAGAATTCAAATTTAAAATTCCAATTTTACAATTCTTTAGTGATTATTATATCTAAATTTCCTTTAAAGGATATACAGTATAATATTTGAAATAGTTTTTTAGGATATTATTTTCTTTTTTCAATAGATTAATAAACAAAACCTCAAATGGAAACTTTGTAAAAAATTAAACATTGATGCTTTATACTCACATTAATATGACACATCCCAAATCCAATTTCCTTCTGTCTTTCAAAACTAATCACTCTTCTGACTTTTCTATGAATAACATTAATTCAATTATTCTCTATGTAGTGACCTATTATGCAACATCATTGGTGTTGCCCCTACCCACTGATTTCTTTTCCATTTTATGGTGCTGAGGATCCGCCTCAGGGCCTCACACAAGCTGGCTCAGTACCCACTGAATTTTAAGCAACATATAATAGTTTTCATTCATGTTTCTTTTACTACCTGGGTCTATTTTGTCTTTTGCATTTTTTTTTCTGTTCTAGTACATTTTCATATTGTTACATTGTAGTGTAGCATGAAGTAGGTTGGGTGAATATCGCTTCTTTCCCTACTTAAAAATTGTAGGCATTAATTTTAAATTTTAATTCATGCAAATGTTTTTAAATGACAAGAGACCAAGTATTGAATAATTGAGTGACTGTGTCAGTATGGTTAGGTCAGAAAAGTAGAACCACAGTGAGTGAAACGGAATTAAGGAAGTATTATTTGGAACCAGTTTTTCATCTGGGCGGACTTGGACTGGCAGCATCCTGTAAAGAGACACTTAAAGGATATAGGGAAATGCATTAATCAGGAACCACAAAGAACAGTTGATGGAGAATAAGCAGAAGGTCGAAGCCCCTGCTTCTGATGGTTCACCTCCACATATCACAGATCATGAGAACAGGTAGACAAGAATAAAAGCAACCTGGCAAGTAAGGCAAAGTTGGACTAGAATGGAGCTCACAAGAACCACTTCAAATCTGCAAATACAAACTGGATTCTCAAAATGGCCTGCAACTTACTCCTATCT
>PVJO010012895.1:36686-53807 GCA_004026905.1 Hystrix cristata | reverse complement strand
AGTAGATTGGTCCACACAAATGGCCCCCTAAACCCATAAACACAAATGGCAAAACTTCAAAGAAAACAAAATGAAAAAACCCAGTTTCTATGTCGTGTAAAATTTTCTGGAGTTGGCTTGAGGAAGAGTGCAGCTCAGAGCCAAAGTTCAGGTATTACTTCCTCTTTTTCTTGGGGGGTGCAGAGCTTTGTCTGGAGCCGCGGTTGGAGCCTCGGCCCGAGCTGTGTACAGACGCCTTCCTCTTCCGGCTCATACTTCGACTCTGTTCTTCTTCTTCCTCGTAGCGGCTTTCACGGTCCGCTAAACAGAACAAAGAGGAGTTACTCGTTAGCTTTAGTCACCTAATGTTCTTGGCTAGCATCCAACAGTGTGGAGAATCTGCTCAGTCAATGAGGCAGGTACTTACATTTTCTGAGCCTTGGTTTATCGACAGAGAATTACTTAAGAACTAAAGAAGCTACCTTGCGCTAGGTACCTATCATAGTATCTGGCATACATCAGCTAATATTTCTTCTTCATTGTTAACTTGTATCTGTGGTGTGCTTTTAGCAGAGTAACTAGATGAGGATCAGCACTATAAAGACACTCCTAACTTGGACCCCTATATGACTATATGGCTTCATGGCTACAGGCACGCCAGGGACTTGAGCAGGGAGAAAAGCATCTGCTATGAGGGCACGTAAGGACACACTCGGACCCAGTTTCTCCTTCAGTCAATGACGTTACAGCTGTGATTTCAAATCAGATTTACAGTGTTCTTTGTTACTCTCATTAGGCTACTAAGAGCTCAAACGACGGAAATGTGTTAGAGGCTAGTTTTTTTCTGTTTTTCTAAAGACAGGGTCTTGGTCCTGCAGTTCAGATTGGCCTCGAACTCCCGATCCTCCTATCTCAGCCTCCCTAGTGCAGGGACTACTGGCATGTACCATGCGTGGCCAGGATTTCATACATACATAAACGGGTAAATAATATAGTCAGGCAAACAAAAACAGTACAATCTTTTTTTAACCTTTTCGGGCTTCCTCCTCCAGTTCATCCCAGTCTTTCCCACTCTCTTCTTCACTGCCCAGCGAGTCCTTGGAATAGTCTGGAACAACAACAATCACATCAGCCATGCAGGAATGGCATGACTTAATTTTTTCTCTTGGAAAAAGTAGTTCCAGAAATAGATTAAGAAGCCATGACAAACTTTTTGTTATAAAGACTAACCGGATTCTTCTGCTTCTGATGAGTAATCTTCATCACTGTCCTCCTCTTCCTCTTCATAGTCGTCCTCTGAAGGATTGAAAGTCTCATCTTCGATTTCAGACTCTGAATCCCCTTCCTCAGCATCACTCCCCTGGTTAAATTAGAGCATAATACTATTATTTATTTGTTTTACTCACCTTGTAACAAATTAACTGATTTAGTATCTACAGTTCGATCAGCATTTTACATGGAAAAACAAAAACTCAGAATGACCAAGAGATAAATACCTGGTCGTGTATTACTGGTAAGGTACAGTTATTAGAGCTTTCGACATCTAATTTTTATTTCTTTTCCTTTTTTCTTTTTCTGGCTGCTGGGGATTGAACCTAGGGTCTTGCACATACCAATCTGTATTTCTGAAAGGATCATTTCCTCCTTCCTTGCTAAGAAAAATTAAGGACAGAAAGACTCTGTAATAAGGCATCATGCAAAGAAAGGTGGGAGGACTGTGTTTTAGGAAGTAATTTTTGTACAATGCCCTACCCTCCCACACTAAAAACTCAGGGAAGAATAGTTTCTGTGATAGCAATGGGCCCTCATTAGTGGCTGCCAATCAATTTACCATTTACCTGTAAGAGTCAGCCGAAGACACAGCTATACCAATCTGTGTCAGCACCGCCCCGGCCCTCGGGGGCTATCCCGGTGCCATTCCGCTAACTGCCCGGAAAAGAAACCCCACACTCACGCACCTCACCCTCAGGTTCCAGGAAAGACCAGCCACCCTGCTCGAAGAAGCCCTCGGGATCATCCACAATAGTCTTCATGATTTTGGTCCAGTTGAGGGACTGTACTCCTTCTGTATACTTTAGGTCACAGGAACTGAGAGAAATGACATTATGAAGTCGGCATCAATCTTCTATGCTTTCTAAAGGAAATGTTCAGTGTCGCCTTGGTCATCGGCACCCTGCAGAGCACACAGCCGTCCCTGATACGGGAGAAGAGATGCTCTCTGCTCTACGCGCCCAGCGTGGCCCCTGGAGACAGCCGCCTGCTGGAGCCCATCCTCTCCCTCGCCCCCCTGAACAGCACTCTCCAGCCCTTCCCTGAGGATGAGCCCCGCTCCGCCCTGCTTCCTTCCTCCACTGATCCCACACTTAGCTGTGAGTAGACCGACCTCAGAGCCACCTCTGGGACTAGGGCTTCAGCCCGCATCATTCACTCCACTATAATTAAGAGATGAACAATTTTCACTGGCCCTAGATTTCCCGCCTCAGCCTTCCACTGCTTTGCTATGTTCAAGGCTGATGAAAGGTCTATCTGAAGTCCAGGGCATATTAAAAAAAAAAAAAAAGTATGTAAAGTCCTCCATATTCAGAAAATGTTCAAATGACTTTTTGTTCACTCCTGTTGAGGACCAACTGAAACAGGTAAGAAGTATGAAAACACACACACACACACACACACACACACACACACACACCCTTACATCTGATGTCAATGACATCTGACAACAAACAATGAAGAGCAAAGAGAATCCAAGTAATCTGTCTGTAGCCTACAATAACATAAAGTAGTATTAAAAAATATAGCGCCCACAATATGGAGTCATAATGTTTGGCAACTGATCACGTATTATCAGGTATACAAAGAAGCAAGAAAAACAAATTATCCAAATGAGACGGACCCAGAAAAGATGGAGAAACAGATAAAAGATGCTTAAAAAATCTTGTTATAAATATGTTCTATATGTTCAAGATAGAAGACAAAAATTTGAACATGAAGAGAAAAATGAAGAGTATCTGTATAGTCTCAAAAAATGGGAGGGGAAGAGGACTCAGGAAAAAGCAAAAAATATTTGAAGAATAATGGCCAAAACATTTTAAAATGTGGAAAAAACTACAGACTCATATATTTAAGAAGCTGAATGGACATTAAGGAGAATAAACGAAACTGCACAAAAGTACCTAATAACCAAACTGTTAAAAACCACTGATGAATACAAAAATCTCACATCAATCGAGGAAAAAGATGAAAAGTTGTACAAAGGAAAAAAAAAGGGTAGCAGATGTCTCAACAAACAATGCAGGCCAGAAGACAACAGAGCAACATTAGCTGGGCGGGGTGGCGGAAGACTGTAATACCAGCACTCTGGGAAGCTGAGGCAGGAGGATGGCAGGTCCGAGTCCAGCCAGGATACTTTAGCAAATAAAAAAGTAGAAAGGGCCAAGATGTAGATCGCTGTGCAGGGTCTGGGTTCAATCTCCAGTATGGGGGCAAAAGGGGCAGACAACATACTTTTCCTCAGAAAAATGCTTTTATGGATGAAAATCGTTGATGCAAGTGTTATTTTTTTGTTAGTACATGTTTGTAGAACATAATGACCACAATCATTGTGGAGAGCAACATCTTTTATGTATTCCTAGTTTGTCAATTTAGAATTCTATATTCAGCAAAATCATCTTTCCAAAATGAAAATGAAATAATACTCAAAAAGCTGAGGATGAAAAAAAAAAAAAAAGCTGAGGACAGGTCATCAGAAACTCTTACTCTTCATCTCTAATACTAAAGTTTATCAGGCAGAAGGAAACCAAGCAGGTACAGAATGCAATGAGCACCACTAGGAGTGGTAAATATATGAGTAAATAATGGTAAATATATGAGTAAACAAAGATGCCCCCTTATTTTATAGATTAAAAGGCTATTATTAAAGCTAAAATAACCAGTGAAGTATCAGGTGTACAATATATTATCAGTAAAACATATGACAAACAAAAATCATTTGAAAAACAAGAGTACAGCCAGTAAGCTAGATATAAGATAAAATAAAAATCCTATCACAAAAATAATTCAAGAAAAAAAGTATAAAAAGGAAAAAGCAGCCATAGATGGGAAATGGCAAGATGATAAATTCAAACCCAAACATACTGATAATTACATGAAATGTAAATGATTTGCAGCAATCCAATTAAAAGGTAGACATTCTTACAATATATTGTAGCAAGTGGTAGATCATTTGCTCAGTATGTGTGATGCTTTGGAATTGATCCCTAGCACCAGCAAAAAAAAAAATAATAATAATAATTATAATAATAATAAGGTATGTTCAAAGTGAAAAGAAAAAGTATGCCATGCAAACACTAATGAAGATATAGGCGGAACTGTACAGTAATAGCATACCATGTAGCTTTCGAACAAGGAAGAGGGGTTTGATATTCTTTATCCGAAATGGTTGGGACTACAAGTGTTTCACATTATTTTTCAGGTTCTGGAATATATGCATAGAAATGAGGTATACTGGGAGTAGGACCCAAGTCACACATGTGTGTACACACAGTAATAGAGCTTTAAATACATGAAGCAAAATCTGGGTAGAAGTGCAAAGAGAAATAAGGAAATAATTGTAGTACCAAATTTCAAAATCTTAATTCTAACTGACAGAAAAGCATGCAAGGGTCAGGGATGTTGCTCAGTGATAGAGCACTTGCCTAACGTGGAGGGCCTGCGTTCAGTCCTCGGTAGTGTGCACACACATGCACGCACGCGCACACACAGGACAGAGAGAACACAGAAGATGTGAACACTATCAGTTAGTTTGATATTTGTAGTAGTTTTCACTCAAAAACAGTAGAAAACCCATTCAACTCAAAGACACAGAATATCCTTTTATATAAAGTGCTGGGCCACTGAACAAGCATCGATACATTTAAAAGGATTAAAATCATACAAAAAGTGTTCTGTAACCTTCAGAGAATTTAGAAATCAATTATGTGAAAAATTTCCCAATAATTGCTCTGATACCCTAGGGCAAGGGGTGAAGAAAACTTGGTAAATCTCTAAAGAGAATGACCAAAAAGAGGACATAAGACGTAGATGACCCTAAACGATACTATAGCTATCTGAAAAAAATAAATTCATGATTAGAAAGCATCCAACAAAGAAAACTCAGGCCCAGATAGCTTCTCAGGTATACCTGCTCAACATGTAAGAAAAAACTAGTATCAATTCTACACATTCTCTCCCAGAAAACTGAAGAGGTACCTTATTTCTATGAGGCCAGTATTAATCTAATACCAACCCGATCAAGACAATATAAGAAATATTCCTCATGAACACAGATGCAAAACTTCCCGACAAAACATCAGTGTGTCAGATTCCGGACTACACAAAGAGTAAAATATCACCAAAGAGGGAGACAGATTCTGGGAAAGCAAAGCTGGTTTACAACTGAAAAGCAATGAATATAATCCACCATACCAAAAATTATAAAAGAAAAAATAGATTGCCTAGAACAGTCAGAAAAAGCATTTGAAAAATTTTAAATTCATCTATGATTTTATTTCATTTCAAATTTGTAGGCTGGGGATAAATGCATAGAATATAACATTTTCTATCCACTCATTTTCCCTAGCCAGTTTCAATGTTCCAAAGTTTAATTACCAGAGCAGGGAAGACACCCTGAACTGAACTCAACACTTTGGAAACATGCATCATTTCTTTTCTCTGAGATAGGGTCTTGCATGTAGTTTACGCTGGGCTTGAACTCACTGTGTAGCACAGGCTGACCCTGAACTCACAACAATCCTCCTGCCTCAGCCTCCCAAGTGCTGGAATCTCCCAGGTGTGAACCATCATACCCAGGTACATTTATGATTAGGAAAAAAAAAAGATCTCTCAGCAAAGCAAGGCTTCAGCCGATAAAGGGCATCTTTAAAAATAAAATCCTGTAGCTACTATCTTATTTGACCTATTAAAGAGTCAAAGACTATACTCTTTCTCCACAAGATCAAAGACAAGGACATCTGTATTCACAACTTCTATTTGGCATCGGCTGGAAATCCTAAACAGTTCAAAAAGGCAGGAAAAAGAAATGAGCAAAGATTACAGAGGAGGAAGTAAAAATTATCTGCAGCCAACCTGACTGCATACACAGAAATCTTAACACAACCAGCAAAAGCGACTAGATCTAGTGAGTTCAACAAGCTTGCAGAATGATGTAGTCAACATAAAAGACTTTGTTTCTCTATGTTAGAAACAGATAAATTCCATTTACAAACACTTGGAAAAGTCTGAAATATTCAGGGATAAATTTAATCAAGTATAGGCAAGAACTGTATATTATAAACTGTAAAACACTGCTGAAAGAAACTAAAAAAGAGCTAAATACGGAGAGATACCCCATGTTCACAGATTGGAAGACTCAACATTGTTTTGATTTCTCTCCAAATTAATATATAAATTTTTTGATCCCCAGCTCCAAAAATAAATAAATAAATAATATATAAATTTAAAAGAAACTATTAAAATTGCAGCATGGCTTTTTGAAAAAATAATGAAGTTGATTCTAAAATTTATTTAGAACAGACAAAACAATTTTATAAAGGAACAAAACTGGTGAATTTACAGCGTATAATTTGAACATTACTATGAAGTTAAGAGTACGGTACTAGCAAGGTGTGGGGGTGCACACCTGTAATCCCAGCACTTGGGAGGCTGAGGCGGGAGGATTGCTGTGAGTTCAAGGCCAGCCCGGGCTACACGGCAACACCCTGTCTCAAAGAACCAAACCAAACCAAAACAGTATGGCGATGGTATAATGACAGATATGTATGAGGAGTCACAAAGAAGAGATGCTCAATGTTTAAGTTTTAAAATTTTATTTCAGCAAAGGACACACTACCGTTAATCTCGCTCACTTCCAACCCACTATTCTTTGCCAGTTTCTGAAGCAGTTCTGGACATTCTCTTTATTCAGTTTATTTAGTTGTGCTGTCATGGCTGCCTTTGTGTCTTTTTTTTTTTTTCTTGATGTCTTGAATCAATTAAAAATGTAGACCTTGCCTGGTCATTTTGACTTCAGGGACAAGCCAGAAGTCACGTGGTACCACATCCAGTGAATAAGGACACGCCCTAACATGTCTTTCTCATGGATGGCCCCCAGCAACAGAATTTACCATGTTTTTGATTACACTTCTTAAAGACATTCACAAGAATGTCTAGAAATGCTGCAGAAGTGGCAAGAAGTGGGTGCAGTGCTGCTTACCTGTAATCCTAGCACTCAGAGGCTGAGGCAGGAGGATCACTGCAAGTTCGAGACCAGCCTGGGCTACACAGTGAATTTAAGGCCAACCCAAACTATATAGTGAGACTCTGTCTCCCTCCCTCAAAATAGCAAAAATTATAAGTGTGCTCAAAGCAGAGGAAATATTTTTTTTTTTTTTTGGTGCTGGGGATCAAACTCACGGCCTTGCATTTGCTAGGCAAGCGGTCTACCACTGCACTAAATCCCCAAACCCAGCAAAGGGAGTATTTTGAGGGAGATTAATAACAATGTGTCTCAAAAATGAAAACTGAAACCACGACACTTTGCAGTATACCCTGAATATGACAGCTACTATAAAAACAGTCGACACCACTAAGTGCTGGTAGGAATGAGGACCAAGTCTCACACACTGCTGATTCTCCAGCCACACTGGAAAGTCGTTTGGCAATTTCTTAAATATACACCTAAGCCTATGATCCCACAATTCCACTCTAAGGTCACTTACTTAAAGCAAATGAGATCATATATCCGTACAGAGACCTGTATATAAAGTTTATAGAAGCTATTCATGATAGCCATAGCCCAGACAGAAATAACCCAACTATTAATTAATTGAGAAATGCTAAAGTCTATTCATACATACAATGGACTACTATACCATAATAAAAAGGAATTCAGTACTAATGCAAGAATCAGAGGAATTTCAAAAGCATGCTAAGAATGCAAGATAAAGATTATATACTGTATAATTTCATTACGTAAAATTCTAGAAGAGGCAAAATATACCATGATAGAAATCAGCGATAAGGGAAGGGGCTGACTCTAGAGCGTATGAGGAACTTTTAGACAGAAACATCCTATGTCCTGACTGTGGATATCAGATTGTATATATTTACTAAAATTCATCATATAACTGGTGAATTTTATTACATGTAAATTGCCCCCAGGAAAGCTGATTTGAAGGTCATATATATTTACACATAGTATTTCTGATCCTTGATCACTTATCTGCATGTGTTTCTTAGGCAAATCCTTATGGAAACAATAAATTTCTATTTTCTTAGTTTGTATCTAAGCTCTGTAGAGATTTACATTTACAATCCCTTCCCATTCCCAGATAAAGATGTGAGGGACAGCATAGCAAACTGTACTTGGGGCCACCGAATCTATCACTTGGGGAGTGACACTTCCTGTTTACTGGGATTCTGGTACTTCCATTAATTGCTTTAGCTTGAGCAGATATATATATATTTAAAATAAAAAATTTTCTTTCTGGGGGGAAAGGGGAAGACAGGATTTTGCTATATACATTCCAGGCTGGCCCTGGGCTCACTATATAGCTCAGAATGGCCTTGAGTTCTTGATGATCCTCTTGTGTCAGCCCCCTGAATATAGAGGTTACAGGCATACACCGCCACACCTGGCTTTGCATTCTTAAATAAACAAATTTTATCATCTTTCAGTAAAAACAAAACTGAGAAATATGCCACCCACATTTTACAATTATTATACATGTATATAGATCTTACACATGTATCACGTAGACACAGAAAAAAATTGAGTGATTGTCCTCCATGTTAAGTATCCATAAACTACTGTTTAGTATTCAGGAAAAAGTGTTTTTTGAGACTGGGTCTCCCCAGGCTGGCCTGGGTGATTCACCTGCCACCTGAGATTTTTTTTTCAAAGGGCAGGGTCTTGATATGTTGCCTGGGCTGGCCCCAAACTCCCAGGTGCAAGTGTTCTTCCTGTGTCAGTTTCCTAACAGCTCCACAAGCACAAGCTACAGCACTGAACTGTCAATGGATTTATTTACGTGTAACACATCACACTTAAGTTCTACCATAAAGAGTCTGTGGGGTAAATTAGAGGTTAGAGAGAGATTCACTTACTTCAGCCATTCCTTGATGGGGTCAAGGGAGGCTACAGGAATGGCGTTGATCATTGTCACTTTCTTGCTGTAGTCCTTGTAGACAATCACCATATCAAAGTTCTTCAGGTGAAACTGGACTCTCTCAAAATGGATCAGCTCCACTTCATCCAACGTCACCACAAAAGGGGGCTGTCAGACAAGAACTGGATCATTATCCTTATCACAGAACTATAGAACTACTTCCTTGCAAATACTTTCAGCGTTTAAATCATGACACAAAAGATGACTAAGCTATTTTTTGGTGTTTATGAGAAACTGAAGCAGTACATTAAGAACCCCCAAAAAACCATCTGAGAGACCAAAGACTTTCTTCAAAGAGAATTAAAGGAAACTATGTGAAAAAAATCATTTTTGAAAACAACTATTTAGATTTCTGAATAAACACTTGTTCAATACTTTTTTTTTTGAGACAGGGACTCATTATATAGCCCAGGCTGACCTCGAACTCATGGCAATCCTCCTGCCTCAGTCTCCTAAGTGCTGGGATTACAGGTGTACTCTACCAAGCCTGGCTGTTCAATGAGTTTTCAGTCTAACCTAAGTACCAAAAATGACAATCAGAATAATTAAATTCAAAGCATCCTTTTTTTTTTTTTTTTTTACAATCTCTTTATTCATTAGGAGGCAACAGGGCTGCAGGGTGTAGCTCAGCGGCAGCACGTGTGCTTATTCAGAGGCTCTAGGTTTGATGCCTAGCATCACCAAACAAAACAAAACAAAACAAAACAAAACAAAAATAAAAACAAATAAAAGGAGCCAAGAAATACTCACCCATTCCGTAGCATTGACCAGTGCACTACTAGTGGGCTGAAGGAGGCAGGTACTCCTGTAGGGAGCTCCGTTAAATCTGAAAGAGTAAGAAGATGAGGCGAGTGGGCTCATCACAGGTGAAACTGCTTCCCTCCCCTCAGCCACACAGCTTCAGACTCACTGGAGACTCAGCTCCAGGAAACCTCTTAAGTCTCAGCCCCTCACACAAACCCTCACAAATTTTCAAGGAGGCACAGAGTCTCAAAGGTTAATATTCAGAGGAAAAAAGGGATATGTTAGTTATTATTAAAAAGAGTAATTCATTTTCCCAAAATGCAGAGGGGAATGAAACTTTAAGCTAAAAGGAAGAAGAAATATGTTACCCCAAATCCCGAAAAGGCACTTCAAATTCCAGTTCCTCCTTGGTTAGAGCTTCTACTTTCTCGATGAAATTTTTAAAGGCAGTTTTCAGTTTGTGCCTCATTTCTCGTTCCATCTGTAGATGAAAAGTATGACTTATAACCCCCGTGGTACTTCTTAACAGTACCTCCTCTGAAAAAGTCCAAAGTGCTTTCGTAGTCTTTAATTCTCCCTTAACTGTCAGGGTGAACCCATAACCTATGTCATTTCCCTCCACCATTGCAGCAGGTATTTGAGCTGTTCTGCACAAGAGAGATGAATTTTTGTGAACTACGGTTCCTGAGCTCAGAGCTGGACCTCTCCTGCGTCACTACACTGCGGAGACAACACCGAATGTCACGGACCTGCTCAGCATAGAGGTCATCTCGGTCGTGCATGTGCTGGTGTTTCCCCAAGTCCGTGGTGATCTCCCCAACTTCCGTGTAGAACTGCACATCTGTGTGTCGCTTCTTCCCAAACATGATGGCATTCTGATGGCATAAGCAGAAGACCGTGAAAATCATCCACAGACTTAGGCCAACTAACACAGAAAAAGGCAAGATGTGAGAAAGAGAATACAAAAACACAAAAATCCCCACGTTTGGACATGGCAGCGATCAAAATGGGGGCCTCCACGGACTTTGGAAAATACACTGGTAACAAATTTTGACTAAAGCAAAACTTTTCAATTTCAGGAAAAGAAACTTGGAGACCGTCTATGTTTTGGTTATCATTATATTCCATGTGAAAGAGACAAACATACTTAGCACCTTTAGATGCCAGGCATTCTGGACTTCATACACACAATCAAACCTCTTTGTGACAAGTGATGTTTTTCATCACCATTTTATAAGAAGCTAAAAAAAAATTTGAAGTATTTTTCTCAAGAGCTCATAATCACAGCTAGTTAAGTAGAAGAATATACCTTAAGGTGAAAGTGCAAGACAATAATCATTTCTCCATCACAGGGCTGGAACAAAGCATGTTTAATATTATTGTACAAAATATCCACTTTGTCTCCTCGAACAGAAGTGAAGCGGAAACCTGGGGGAAAGAGTCAGGCAGTAGCATTAGGTTCGATGAAGAAGCGCTGGATCTTCTCTGACTGATCTGAACAAGATCAGAGGGACACCAACAACTATACAACGTATTCCTTTCTTCTGGCCAAACAGCAAGGTAAGAAGAGTCCCCCCTACTGTTCCTTGTCACGGTACACCATCTGACCTGTTTTTCTACAAACGTGCCGAGGTGCAAGCATGTTCATACGCACCATTGACATGGGCCTCCAGGGAACCCTGCATCCTCTTCTGGGCAATGTTTGGGCGGATGTACAGGTCTTTCAGCTTGGGATTACTCCGATTTAGATTGATCACCAGTGAGTCTTGTTTCACAATGCCCTAAGAGGTAAGAAAATTAATGTGAATGAATCCTCATACATCTTTACCTGTTCCTCAAAACACAGGTCCTTTTTGAATAAATGTAATGTGTCTGTGTTCAAGGCTCACCTCCTTTTCTTTCTCTTCTGCTTCCCGAGTCTTGTAACGTTTCTGTACTTCTTTTATAATTCGGAAAGCATTCTGAAGGTTCAAAGCTGGTACCGTCTGCTCTCCAGGAGCCTTCATATTTGAAGCACGGTATGTACTGTAGAAAAGGGGACATGTTAATAAAAGTTTACTTATCATGGCAGGTAATCTCTACCCATTACTATCTTATAACTGGCTTAAGGTCTCTTAAGAGAAAAATGTAACACTAAACAGTGAGAATACTTGAAAATCTGAAAAAAATTTCCTCTTCTTCATTAAATGGAATCATAGCTAACCCACTGGGCTAGAAAGAATTCACACTTATTTTTCAAATCTCACATAACATCCCTTAATTCCAACCCATTCCACATCATGAAGGAACAGAATCTGATACACATTTTATTTGAAGATTCTATTGCAAAAAATGTATAGTAAGTATAACATATTCTCATGAGGATTCTAAATCAGGATCCATCCTCAAAATAGTATAAAGTTAGCAAAAATCCTAACAATGGGCTCCCAAGGGCAGCTTTGGTGTTTACAGTGCAGGGGAGGACAGAGCTGGAGTGGAATGTTCTGAGATTACCATACTAGCCAGCAAGGGTTTGGGGATGGCTGTTTTCCTGGGGACTCACATTTCCTTGACAAAAGTGGCTTCAGGGTTAGGAAAGATGTTGCCTTCATTCCTGCCCAGAGCACTGCCTGGGCAATAGAAGTTGATTCGCAAGTAAGTATAATCTCCTTCCACAGACATACTTATATTCTGTTGAAAGAAAGAAAAAGCATAAAAAACAAAAACAAAAGCAATGAAAGTTTCTTCCCTAGACAGTAGTTACAGAGATGAAAAAATTAAGTTAGGAGTTACGGGCTGACTGCTTTTTAAATTTAAACTGTAAACCTTGATCTAAATCTAATAAACATATTATTTAGCTCTGTGTGTGTGTGTGTGTGTGTGTGTGTGTGTGTGTATGTGTGTGTATTAGTGAATGAAATCAGGGTTTCAACACTCACATGCGAGCTCAGCCACTGAGCTATGGCCCCACACACTTTTTTTTAATTGTGAGACATTGTCTCTCTAAATTGCCTGGGCTGGCTGTGAACTTTCAAGCCTCCTGTCTCAAACTCTTGAGTAGCTGGGACTATATGTGTGTGTGCGCAAATTCCTGGCTTGGTCCATTCTATCATTTAGTCATTCATTCACTGCTACTTGGAAATGTGAATATTGGGTCTTTGCACTGAGCTGTACCCCCAACCATTTTTTAAATTTTGAGACACAGTCTCACTAAATTGTCCAGGCAGGGCTCAAATTTGTGATGGTTCTGTCCAAGCATGTGCCAGCTCACCCAACTAGCTTATTTTTTATATTACTGAATGTCTGTTTCCTGGAAGAATCAATAAAGCTCCCCTCACCCTCTCAGCTTGGAGTGGACCCCAGGGCCCAGTGCATATCAGTCAAGTACTCCTTCACTGAGCTGCATCCCCGGCCCGAGAACCACTGAATTAGCTCTAGGGTATGGCTGTTGCGCACCTTTAATCGCAGCACTCTGGCAGTGAGACCCTATTTCAAAATTTATTTGTTTTTGGATTTTTTGGAGAAAAATCACTATGTATTAAGGTCTCACTATGTATGAAGGCTGGTCCTGAACTTGTGGCAATCCTCTTGCCTCAGCCTCCTAAGCACTGGGATTAAAGGCTTGCACCACTGTGCCAAGCTCTTGCCTTAAAAAAAAAAAGTGCTGGGGATATAGTTCAGTACCAAGGATCTGAATTCAGTTGATACCTGGTACTGAAGGAAAAAAAAAAAAAAGAATCACTGAATTCTTAAAACCATCTTGTACCATGCATACGACAATAGGTTAATAAATGCTTACATAAAATTCAATAGAAGAGTGGTTAGAGTGCTTGCCTAGCAAGCATGAGGCCCTGAGTTCAATCCCCAGTACAAAAAAAAGACAACAAAAATTCAATAAAAGATACTCAAATTTTGTTCCCAGTCTAGCTTTGTACAAAGGGAAAGCTGGAAGGAAGACGACAGCAGGAGGTAAGGGAGAGAGAAGTCCTATGTGAGAAATGGAGGGTGAAGACGCAGAAAGAGAGATGACAGACGGACTATTTACAGTAAGCACAACTAGTAGTTGAAGACACAGTCTGGAAGGAACCTGATGCGGCAAGTATTAGTACCTTGATTGTGGCAATGTGAAAAGGTGTTGCGATGCCAAAAACGGGCATTATTACAGTCTCGTATTTCTTATCAATATAGATCTTCATTTCCCGAATATGTGGTTCCTTAGGCATCAGAGACGGGTTTTTATAGGACACATTAGATTTGCGAGCTCTGGAATGGGATAAAAAAAGCTGAGAAATGTCCATAGTCACACGATAACCTTGTGCCAATCTGAATGCTCAATGCAAACTCTCACTTCTGAATCTGCTGCTCGCCCTTCTGTTCCGTCAGTCGCCTCTTCGCTTCTTCATTCAGCTGAGCTGCCAGCTCCTTCTGATGTGCTCTTCGCTTCTCTTCTGCAGTCATCTCATTCTAGTGAAGGGAGAACCCAAGTTACCAGACCGCGTGGATCATACGATAAATCGGTAATTTAAAACAGTAAACTCACTCGTGTTCTTTCTGTAAGTAACGCTGCCCGAGAACCTCTTCCCAAAAGGTCTTCTGCTTCATCTTTCTCCTCTTCCTCCTCTTCCTCATCTTCATTCTGTGGGAAAAAGTCATAACAAAAAACCAAATTTAGTTTTATAGTCAATCTTGTTTAACTTTTTTGTTGTACTGAAATTCCTACAGTACTCACTCATCTTCACCTTACCTTTAGGAAAATCCCCACATTCTTTACTTTCTTCTTCACAGAAGTAAGAACTGTAGCTGGGCCATCCTAGAATAAAATGGAGAATTCAGACATCAAACTGAAATGAAGACTTTCACTTCTGAACCTACTAGATAGCTGGGCAATGCTTGGCATCTTCTGGATTCTAAAATACAGTATTTGACATTAACAAACACAGCTCTGATCACCCTAATCCCTCATTAGGAACTGTAATTTGGGAAGCAACATCAAGGCAATGGTCAAGCTATAACAGGGTTGACTTGAAACCTGGCTTGGTTACTTTCTCACACTTGGCAGGTTACGTAAAACTTCTGTGCCTTCAGTTCCTTTATCTGTGTATGGGGCGAGGAACAGTATCTACCTCACAGGGCAACTGTAGGGAGTCAATGAGTTAATGCATAAAAGTGCTTAGCTTATAATAAAAACAATGAAATATTGGCCATCATTATCAAAAACCAATTCCTTCTGAGGGAAAGAAGGCAATCATACTATCTGACTGCATTTATGTAACCGCCCAAAATAAGCAAATCTGTAGAGACAGTGAGGTGCTGCCTAAAGCCTAGAGGGACCTGAAGGGCAAAGGAGAAAATAGGGATTGACTATCAGTGGTTTCAGTGTCTCTTTCTGAGGTGATAAAAGGTTCAAATATTAAATTGTGGTGCTGGTTGCAAAACTGTGAATATATTAATATATTAAAAATGACTAAACTATACATTTAAAAAACTATACATTTTAAGTGAATGAATTATATGACATATGAACTGTACCTCCAGAAAGCTGGCACTTAATTTCTTTTTTTTGAGGCAAAGTGTGCAGTTCAGCTAAGTAATTCAGATTGGCCTTAAACTCACAATGATCCTCCTGCCTCAGCCTACCAAGTGCTGGATTACAGGTGTATGCCACCACTCCTGAGTAAAAATTTTTAAATAAACTGTTGTCAGAATTAGTTCCAGATATTATCATTATCAAGGTTTAAGCAGCTTGGTTTTGTTTCTTGGGTTTTTTTTGAGAAGGGGTTTCTCTATGTAGCTCAGGCTGGCCTTGAACTCATGGTGATCCTCCTGCCTCAGCCTCCCAAGTGCTGGGACTACAGGTGTGTGCTATCACAGTTGGCCAGCAGCTTAGTTTTAATCATTCTGTGTATCTGGGCCATGATTTCTGTTCCTAGCTGTATTCATTCAGGCAAATTCATACACCTCTCCCCTTAGCTAGCATGTAACAAAGGTAAGGAAAAAACCCATCTAAAATGTGCACCAAGTCAGTTCATGAATGCCGAAGGTTCTCAAGGAGACACAAACCTCATCCACAAGCACTGTGTCACCAATGAACAGGGCGTACGTTTTCTCCTCTGGCTTTTTCCCCTCCTTGTTAGTAAGGTCAGAGAATCCCAAATTGATGCTGAAAACCATTCCTAAAATGGCAAAACAGGGATCAATCTGTGGTTATGAAAGGAGGGAAAGTAGTAAGATTTATACAAACAAGGAGATAAAGCTAAAGAACATTACTCAAAACAGTATTTTCTAATTACACGCATGCAAAACTTACCTTTCTTCAGTTTGTACTGATTTTTACTATTGATTACTAGAGAGCCTTCACGGAATTCAATTCCCATCCCAAATCTGAAAGTAAATAAAGAGAAATGTAGCAGTAGGCTAAAATTTCCATAACGTGGGTCAAGTGTAACACACCCATTCCAGTCTTCTCTTGGAGCCGGGGAGAGAAGCTGGGGCCCTGAGCTGGCCTGGGGAGAACTCTACCAACGAGCTGGATCCCTAACCCTCACTTCAATTTTTAAGATAAAGCAGAAGATCATGCCAAAGTGATTTGCTCCTGTTGATCAGTCAAAGAAGAGGACTCAAAGATAGTCTCTGGCCTCTAAATAAGTTGCAGAATCTGATACTGAAAAATAATTTCATAATAAGTATCTCATTTATTATTTATCATATAACACTTTATTTTAGCTTATTTACCAATGTTTAAATTTCATGAAATCAAGTTAGGAGTTTTCCTATAAACAATTTGGCAGAGACTATTAAGGAGTATCATTACTAAAACAGCAATAACTGAATTAAGAGAGGCAATTTTTAGTGGAACACCAATAATTAGATTCACAGAACATGGCATCATCAGAGAAGTCCAGAAAGAAACTACACACTCCAGACTGGTTTTCATCTAAAGAGACTCTGTTATGGTTTGTGTCTAGATGTCCCCCCAAAGCCTCATGTGGTAAGAGATAGCTGGATCTAGAGTGTGGACTGCCCTGAGGGCAGGTAGCCTAGATAGATACAGGAAGAAGCTTAACTAGCTGCTTGTTTGCATTGCTGATTTGCATACATTCCTTGCATTTTCCTCACTTTACTTTGCGGCCGGCTGCGAGTCCGCCACGCCAGCCCCGCCGCCTCGGACCCAGCGGACTATAGACTGAAACCTCTGCAGACTGTGAGCTAATAAACC
>PVJO010012895.1:0-36586 GCA_004026905.1 Hystrix cristata | reverse complement strand
CTCCTAGAGCTTTCTTTCCCAAAATGTCGTCAGTTCTATCACATGTAATCAGTTATTTGTCAGTATTCAAGGGCCAAATAAATTTAAGAAACACTGGATTAAGTAACAACTTGAAATAAATAAGACATCAACACATCTCAGAGTATTTTTAATCTGCAAATGTGATCTAATTTGATCGTGGAATAGCTACTGGCTGTACTACTACACTGGGGAACAAAAATCTCCACCCTCCATTTACCAGGGAGAATTTAAATCTTTCCCACTTTCAATGATAAAACTACATGCCTGGCATACAGTTAAGTCTGCTAATCCATAAACATAGGCAAAATCAATCAACTGTTCTGAATTGATTGACTACTGCCAATCATCTGACTGACTCAGTGACAATACACACTATAACATACCCTAGATTTTTGGTAATTTTGTTCAGCAGCTCTGGCTTCTGCTTTTTAACAACATCCATGACAGCATTATAAACATCACATATCTTCACACCTAATAACAAGACAGAAAAGAGACATTATTCTACAGAAGATACATCTGAAACAAAAAGTTATCAAATTTTCTTACCTATTAAATGCCCTAAAGCAGTGTTTCTCAAACTGTGAACTAAAGAATGTAGCATCAGGGATGACATGGATTAGAAATTCACATTTTTAAATATAGTCTGCCCAGTCATTCTTAACTACTCAGCTGGAGAATCACTGTGAAACAACTGCTGGGCTCAGGGAAATACTTTAAGGGATGATAAATGGTATCACATTAAAGTTGTTATATATTCTGAAAAACAGCCCTATGTGGTGGGCCTGTTTCATTCATTGTTAAATGTGTGAATTATTGTTAGAAGAAAATTAGCCCTAATTTTCCAGGATCTAGGCTAGAAATGGACAAGTCAGAGTGTACCAGATATGGAGGCTTCAAAGGGCGCTTTACAGCCACTAAACTACCTAAGTCTATGATTTTCAACAGAATTTCTTGAGACCAACTTAAAAGACATCATGGAGGAACAATATTAGAAAAGTTCAGGGGTTGGGGATTTAGCACAGTGTTTAGAGTGCTTACCTAGCAAGCGCAAGGCCCTGAGTTCGATCCCCAGAACCAAAAAAACAAAAAAAAACCAAAAACAAAGTTCTGGGTAACAGATGTGGGTGGGTTTATGAAATGGTTCAGTATATATGCTGCTGAAGCATACACTTAGGAAATGGTTTAAAGCATAAAGTTCCACGTAGCAGGGGATGTGGAGTCCAAAGCAAAAATGGAGTCAAGTATGTTGCTTTCTTTTGAGGTAGTTTCTTGCTTAGGAGGGTCGCTACTTATCCTGTTCTCAGGGATCCTAGGCATCCCTGGTATCCACTCAGTGTCGGATTAATGCTACATGTTCTACAGTTACAAGTTCTCAGACCTTTCTAAACTGAAGAATAACAAAGTCAAGATGTTTTATAATATATGGACATAATGGCCTAACAACAAATCAGAGACCTCTGTAGACATCAACGTAAACCACAATGACCACTCACATCTGAAAGGAAAGTAGATCCAATAGTTAAATCCTAGTATTCAAGGTTAGTACTCTTACTTCATTTTTAGTATGAAAGCCTCAGGGATATAAACTCACATTATAACCAATGACATTTTTGTTATATGATTTCTGAACTTTCTTTTCTAAGGCACCTCACCATGTCTTAATTCCTTTAGCAGCTCCTCTTGAAGCTGGAGCAAGAAGTTGTAATTTTCTTGAACTTCCTGGGAAGGGTCAACCATCAAGGTGCGAACAAGATTGGAACAGTAAGATTTGAAGCGAATACCCATGGCACAAGTGATGGCCCCAAAATGCATATGATTCTTGTCACTAGAGACAAAAACAGAAAGCGCTGCATTACCAAAACTAACAAGTTCTTAGTACCACTAGTACACAAAACCTGTAATCATTGTTGGAGAAGTCACTTATCCACAAGCCCCCGTCAACTGTGGGTTTTAGTCTCTTCAGACTTGCCAGAACAAACAACATTCTTTATAGTACTTCCTAAAATTAGAAGAATTATTTTTTAGTGTACCTAACACCATTTCGATTGTTTTCAGCATATTTTGCATTTTCCAACATTTTTAATAATTTGGAAAAATGCTTACAATCAGATGCTAACATAAGAAATAATTCTGCATGGTGATGGACACTTACAATCCCAGCTATTTGATAGACTGAACATGAGGATGGCAAGTTTGAGACCAGCCTAGGCAACTTAGGAAGACTTTTATGTGCAAAAAAAAAAAAAGAAAGAAAAGAAAAGCCAAGCATGGGGGCACATGCACATAATCCCAGCACTCAGGAGGCTGAGACAGGATTGTCAGTTCGAAGCCAGCCTGGGCTACGTAGTGACTTTAAGGCCAGGCTGACCTACACAGTGAGATTCTCGCAAAAAAAAAAAAGGGGGGGGGGAAGGCTGGGGTCAGTCGCAGAACACTTATTTATCACATGGGAGTTCCTAGATTTGATCCTAATATGAAGAAAAAAATAGTAACAGATACAGCTGGCAGACCACTCAGATAAGTCAAACAAAAAAGAAAAAACAGGCTAAAGGCCACAATACTTAGAATACTCTTGACCTTTTGGGGGTTATTTTATTAGACAGTTCTCGTACTTACCTCACCACACTAAATTTGAGATTATAATTGCCACCACTCTGAATGATGGGAGGGTAACACATTTCCACGGTAGAAGGGTCTGCCCCAGCTAGGTACTTTTTCTCTTCAATGGCCTTCTCCACAGACTCGGCCAGTTTGCTATGTCGAACTTTCTATAAGAATAACCAGAAATAAAATAACACTTACTATGGGGTGGGAAATAGGGAAGTGGGGTGTTTGGACATTATTAATTGAAGATATCATGTCCCAATTTGTGATTTATGTGTCAGATAATACATACATACAAACTAAATTTGGAAAACAGTGTGTGGAACTGACAGCTATTCCATGGATCCTGAAGAATTAATGGGCAACCTCAAAAACCCATAATGTAAGTTTAGTTATTTTGAAAGACAGATGGCACAGTTACCATCAACCTACTCATAAATGTTAGTCTTAATTTCAAAGTAAGCTGAACATGTAACAACAAACTTGCAAGTAGGGACTTCTTACTACTTCACTGAAACGCTTAGAAGACCCTCCCTTGTCTGGTTACCTCATCTGCATCAACTATTTCCATGACTCTTTCCTTGAAGAATTTGTTGAAGACCTCAGAGGTGATACTGGCTGCTTTCTTCATTAGGTTGAGCTCCCCATCCTCCTTTACGGCGATGGTATATGCCACGACTGCACTGATATCTATCTGCAATCACAGCGACACACATTTCTAACACTCAAATACAGAAGTGTTAAAGAACTGCATTTCTCCACATATGAATATTATCAGTTGGTTATTTAACAAGTTTCGTCAGCAGTCTGCAAAATGCTCAGTCTCTTCTTGAATAAATACTTAAAACGGCTCTTTGCCAGGTTATTATACGTGTATGTCTGAAGAGGCATTAAGCTAATGTACCACTTAAACTATAAATCCCCCTCCCTACAAAAGGTTTTGTAAAGGCCGAAGGAAGTTAAGCAGGAATGCAGGGAAAACAAGAACATAAAAATACACTGTGGACATGAGATTTTTCTTTTTTGTTTTGAGATAGGGTCTAGTGATGTAGCCCAGGTTGCCCTTGAAGTCACTAATGAACTCACAGCGATCCTCCTGCCTCAGCCTCCTGAATCCTGGGATTACACCAGTGTGTCACCATCCCCAAGCTAGACATGAGATTTTTCTAAGTTTACAACTCTGAAGTGGACTAACTCTTGAATATCCCATTTTCTGACTGAAAAGTAAAACTGGAAAACTGTCAGCTAAAGGAGATGAAAAACAAAACTGCGAGCAAATTACAGTTTCTCCAAAAGAAATGCTCTGCACTATCTGTTATGGAGCCCCTTACACTTCTGTCTCCTCGACTCCCCATCTGCTGCTTCCCAGCAGTTTTCTTACTTTGTCAAAGCCCTCTCTGCTCAGGCAGTCATTCCAGCTCTTCATGAACTCTCCAGGGAATTTGTCTTTGCTGAACACTCCAATCTTCTTGCCATTCTTGCTTTCTTTAATGGCTTCAATCATTTTGTCAAAGCTGCTCTTATTACTTTCATTCTATCAGTGCCACAAGGAAGAAAAGGGGTTTTAGAATTACATATCTATGTTCTAACTAATAGTAATCAGACAGGAATATTCTATACCACAGGAAGAATAAATTTTTCCAACCCCTCCCCACTTATTTTTAAGGACAGATTACAATACACTAGAGAGCAAAACAAAGTTTCTTTGGATATTTTTATATACTTAAGGGAAAATGCCATTTAAACTGGAAAGACTATTCATTTTCCTCAGAAAAGCTAAGATACTCCAACATGTAGGTGAACAAAATTCTGAGAAAAAAATTCCTGTTAGGTGGCAGTATGACAAAAAGATCCTATCTGATTAAAAACTGAAAAAAAATCATGTATAAATTTCCTTAATAATATTTAAGGTTATCTGCTCTAAATACTCAGATGAAATCAACAAATTAACAGCATCCTAGAGAAAAGTCAGCTAAAGTCAGTATTTACTGGAATTCCACAGCCTGCAGAACTCAAGTGAAAAACACTTTTCTTAACCAACAGTAAAAATGGGAGAGAGCTTTGTAATTACAACCATAATCAGCTACAACCTTCCCTCCGCATTCTCATAAATTTCTAAAAGGTGTATTTGTTCGTTACTTTCAAAGTTTCCCGATTCTGACACACTGCTTGTCAGTCCTGACCTTTTCTCGAACGAGCAGCGTTATGGCAGGGGCTCCATTAGCATTCTCGTTGCCCTTAGTGTTGGCGATCTGTTTCAAGAACTCCACTTTTTTCTTGCTGGCCATAAAGATGATTTTGTCATCACAGAAGACCATGATTGTATCAGTTAGTTCATAACCAAAGAGCCATGTCTATGCGAGAAAATAACAGTAACAACAACAGTATTTACAGATTAAAAAAAAAATTAACGGACTCATAGAAATGTAGTACTTGGTTCACAAATCCTTATTTGCAAACAATTCGGCTGTCAAACAGAAGCATTTGACAAAATTTTGCCTCCGTTCACAAACTCCACATCAGGTAACAAACAAAACTGTGGCCATCCTCCCCAAAATTGTAAAACGAATTAGGTTTGTGAACTGAGGTACCACTGTATTAACAGACAAGACAGACAGAGTTAAATTCAAAATAACCCAGGGTGGGATGGCTTCAATATGGATACAAAGACAACAAGTTGGGCCAGAGACTGACAATTTATTAGAACTAGATAACATTACTTTATTGATCAATTGGTTGCTCTATTTGCTTTTTTATGCTTGAAATATTCCATAATAAAAACCATCAAATCATGTGTACAATTTGTGTTTCTTTTTACTTTCTGTGGTCCTGGCACTGCACCCAGGGCCTTGTGCATGTTGAACAACTACTCCACCACCAGGCTACACCCTTAGCCCCACGACAATTTGTTTATAGGAACTGCATCACTGTTTAGTATAACAAAACTGCATAAAACATATCTGAGTAACATCCTTAGCATGCATTCTACCTTGAAGATGGCAAGCTGCCTACCAATTATTCATTTCTCTTCTCTCTTGGAAAAAGATGGGAAATTTTAGCTGAGCCCACTGCCTGGCAAGACTTTATTTCCCTTTCTTACAACTACTTATGGCTATTAGATGAACTTTTGGCTTTAAGCGGCTGTAAGTCCTAAGTGGATAGAGCCAGTACTCGGGAAGCTGAGGCAGGAGGATCGCTGTGAGTTTGAGGCCAGCCTGGGCTACAAACCGAGTTCAAGGCCAGCCTGAACTACATAGCGAGACCCTGTCTTAACCCTCACCCCCACCTCTATAAAGTAAGTCGTAAGTGGAAGTATTGTGGGACTTGAAGCAAATCTTTTCTTCCCTTTCCCCATGTTTCTGCTTGGAGTCCACAGCTGAAATGACTGGAGTTCTAGGAGCAATTCTGTTCCGAGCATGAATGCTGTATGCCATGGATGGCAGAGCAGACTTGGGAAAAGCCTGGATCCCTGAATACTACAGAAGAGAAATACTTCAACCAACTTTATTTCGATTTTTCTGTTAAATGCAGTTAAGATTTACACATATTGTGTACTTCTTTTTTCCTACATTCTACATCAGTGCTAAATCTGACTGAACGTTATATGAGGCTGGAAATACTCTACCTGAATGGCAGCCATTATGGATTACCTGAAACACAGCTGGTGGGACTGAGGGATTCTCCTGGTGATGCCGTGGATCAAATCCAGGGTCTTCTGAATGCTGAGCAATGCGCTGCAATTTAGCTGCACACCCAGACTCGGTTTTAACGTGGCTACTACAGTGCAGTAGATCATAAGGGCTGAAAAGTACTATAAACCTCTCACCTGTAAAGCAGTTGATTTGGCATAAACAATTTCTTCATCGACACCCACTGACACAACAATTGCATCAATGTTGGCATACTCATCTTCTCCTTTCTGAAAAGAGCAGACAATTTAGTTACTTTCTTTTCACATTAGCAAAAAAGGGATACAGACTTCTGTATCTACCTGGGATAGATGGATGGATGGATCGACAGAATGATTTTCTAATAGAAATTCCAAGTTAAGGTGCATGCCTGCCTGACAATCTCACAACACAACTATAAATTACTCGGTTGTTTTTTGGTCTTTTTTTTGGGACAGGGTCTTGCTATGCAGACCAAATGGGCTTGAACTCACTATGGAGCCCATGCTGGCCTTGAACTTGCGGCAGTCCTCCTGCCTCAGCCTCCCAAGTACCAGGATTACAGGCGTGTGCCACCACGCCTGGCTTACTCTTTACTTTCTGAACAGTTTTAGAGACAGAATTCACATACAATGAAATCCACCCACTCAAAAGGGTACACTATAATGTTTATAATACAGCACTGTGGTACGTAATTTTAGTCTTAGTCTATTTTTTGTGTGTGTGTGTGCGTGCTGGGGATCAAACTCAGGGGCTTGCACTTGCTAGGCAAGCGCTCTACCACTTGAGCTAACTCCCTAACCCCTGATGTCTAATTTTAGAATATTTTCATCTTCCCCCAAAAGATCCTGTGCCCATTAGCAATCACTTCATCTTCCTCTACATCTTCTCCAGCACTGTCTCTACAGATCTGCCTATTCTGGATATTTCATATAAATGGAATCATCACATGTGGTTTTTGTGTCTCACTTCTTTCATTTAGCATGTCTTCAAGGTTCATCTGCTTTGTAGCTTTGTTTTTTTTTCGGTTTTCTGGGACAGGGTCTCACTACATAGTTCAGGTTGGTCTTGAATCGCTATGTAAATCCAGGCTGAGATGCATCCCCACCTTGCAGTGATACGCCCACCTCAGCCACCCGACTGCAGGGATTACAGGCATATGCCACCACACCTGGCAGCATTCCTTTTTATAACCAAATATTTCACTGGGTGGATATACTACATATACCAATCCAATCATCATTGCTGGGCATTTGCGTTGTTTCCACCTTTTAGCTAATTATGAACAATGATGTCATGAGCCTTTGTATACAAGCCCTCACCTCCTAGCCCTTTGGTAGCAGGGACTGAACCCAGGGCAACTGCAATGAGCTACACCCCCAGCCCTTAACATCTGAGTTAACACATGAGGTTGTGCACACTGGCCTCAAACTTGTGATCCTCCTGCTGGGTTCACACAAGTGTGCCACCACATATGGCTTATGTACAAGTTTTCATGTGGACATACTTCTCTTGGGTATATATACCTAGGAGAGGAATTGTTTGGTCATGTCTAACTTTTTGAGGAGACACCAAATTATTTTCCAGTGACTGCATCATTTTATGTTTCTAACAGGAATGTATGAAGAATCCAATTTTCCCACAATGCCGGCCAATACTTCTTACTATCTTCTCCCTTACAGCCATACAATGGTTATAAATTAGCATATTTTGGGGGGGTGGTGGTGGTGCTGGGCATTGAACTCAGGGTCTTACACTTGCAAGGCAAGTGCTCTACCACTGAGCTAAATCCCCAATTCCTAAATTAGTACCTTATTGTAGTTTGGATTTGCATTTCCCTAATCACCAATGATAATGACACCATTTCATGTGATTACTGACAGTATGTATAGCTTTTTGGAGAAATTCCTATTCAGATCCTTTGACCGACTTCTAAGTGGATTACCGCTCTATGAGAGTAGAGGAATTTTTACGTTCTAGTACAAGTCCTTTATCAGATATGATTTGCAAATACTTTCTCTCATTCTGCTGGCGCTTCATTTTCTTGATGGTACACTTTGAAGCACAAAATTTTCTAATTTTGAAGAAGTCCAATATATCTCTTCTGCTTCTGGTGTCCAAGACTCTGCTTAAACTAAGGCCATGAAGATGCACAGTACTTCTATTGGAGTTTTGTTTTAGTTCTGACACTTAGGTGTGATTTATATAAGTACCATGCACTAACCGATTGTGCCACTGGAGCTCCTTTAGGTGTGATTTATTCTGAAGTGATTTCTGTGGTCTGAAAAGGAGCCAAACTTCATTTTTTGCATGTGAATATCCCTCCCAATCTCATTTGTTGGAAAGCCATCTTCCCCTCAATTGTCCTGACACCTCTGTCAATCAAACAACCATCAACATGAGGGCTTATTTCTGGGCTCTCAATTCTATTCCACTGACCTGAAAGTCTGTCCTTATGCTAGTACCTCAATGTTAAGTTCTGCAATCAGGATGCGTGTGTTTGTGTCCTCCAACCATCAGCTACTCTTGAAAAGCTCTATACCAACAGAGGTATAATTCTAACTTCCCCTAAGAAATCAAGAATAATACCTACATCAGATTCCCACATTTTTAAGGCTTCTAGTTGTCAATAAGAATACAGTGAGCCAGTTGTGGTGGCCTATGCCTGCAATGCCAGCACTCTGGGAGCCTGAGGCTAGAATAGCAAAAGTTCTAGCCCAGCCTGGGCCACTTAGCAAGATCCTGTTTCAAAACAAAAACAAAATTTTAAGGGCTAGGGAATGTGGCTCAGTGTGAACGTCCTGGGTTCAACCCCTAGAACCACAAATACAAACAAATAAACAAACAAATAAACTGGAAGATCCTGTTGTAATTCTCTACCACAATAAAATAAATAATGCAAAGAAGTTACCTATATGCACTCCTCCACTGAGAAATGTTTTTTTTCTCTTCAGGTTGGTAATGTTTTGTCATTAGTTTTTACTATGATGCAAAAGCAATGATACTGGCTGGGGATTTAGCTCAGTGGTTAGAGCACATGCCTAGCAAGTACAAGGCCCTAGTTCGATCCAGGCACATGTGCGTGAACACACACACACACACACACACACACACACACACACAAGGCAATGACATTTAAAACTGCTAGTGCCTTAGTATGAATCAAAGCAATGTCATGAAACATTTCAGTTCTATACACTGAAGAGAAAAAAAAAGTGCTAATTCACTTAAGAATGTTCTTGATGCAATAATTATTACTAGCTGGGAGTAGTGGCTCATGCCTATAGTCCTAGTACTTGGAAAGCTGAGGCAGGAGGATAGTGGGTTGGAGGCCAGCGTGGGTGACATATGTGTTCAAAACCAGCCTGGATTCCATAAGAGACCCCTTCTCAACAAAATAAAACTGAAACAAAACACACATTACAGACATTATAGAATTGAGTCTTGAGTGTATGTTCTTTAGGTATACACAAAGAAAGTACTATGCACAACCCGGAGTGTGACAGCTGTCCCAAGGACAAGTGTTTGTACAGTTATCTGAGGAAGCAAGCTGAACTCAACAGGCTTTGGGTATTGGGCATACATATTCTCAAAAATGAAGTGGGTCTGTCAACTTCAGGAAAACAACTGACATACCTGTTGCCAATGATAAAATTTGAGTTTTCATGCAAAAAACTAGAAAAAATTTGCAAAGCTTTTGCCACTGTGAACTTGATAAGCTTCCAAAGTAGGACTTCTCTGATGCGATCAGTAGTGATGTTAACATATGATTTCTTTGATACTATATAAATGGGTCGACATTTGGAAGATTTGCACAATTGAAGAAACTAGTATCTTCCAAATGAGCAACGCATGTTACAAAGTCACCCCACGGACAAAAGATTAAAGGTACAAGGCAGATTAATAATTTGAATATGAAAAGTTCACTACTATAAGATTCAGATTGCAAGTTAGAACTAACTTCTATGAGATTATGACCTGAAGAATTTTAGTCTAGTAACAAAGAATATCCGTAGTTATCAGGAAAGGTTATTCAATTATCTTCCCTTTTCCACTTATATATGAGGCCACACTTTGGCTATATACTTGATTCTACTTATACAAAGGTTCTCTGGGGTCCTGAATAATTTACAAATGTAGAGACGTCCTGGCATCAAAAACTCTAAAGGGCCAGAGCTGTAAATCAGTGGTAGAGTGCATGAGGTCCTCAGTTAGATCTCTAACAATCCCCTCCCCCCAAAAGTTTTGAAAATGACTATACTAAAAGTCCTATGACATATTAGATTATCACAAACTTTTACACTAATTTTCTCCTCTCCAAATTTTCATATTAAAAATCCCTATCAAGGCCTGACACACTCAAAATTCTCACACCAATATACAGACAGTCTTCATACTAATGATTTAGGCCCCTTGCCCCCATTCTGTTTTTTTGAGACAGTGTCTCTCTAGGTAGTTTGGGCTGGCCTTGAATTCACTATGTAGCCCAGGCTGGTCTCAATCTTACAGCGAACCTCCTGTCTCAGCCTCCTAAATGCTGGGACTAACGGCATGCACCACCACACCTGTCTTTTTATTTTACTAATATGTATTTATTGTACATATTAGTGGAATTCGGTGTGATATTTCAATACATGTGTAGTGTACTCTGATGAAATCAGAATTACCATTTCCCTCTTGTCATTTCTTTGTTTGGAGCCTTCAAATTTCTTCCTTCTAATCATCATAAAACATACTATACGTTACTCTGAACCACAGTCATTCCACTGTGCTGTGCAATACCAGAATTTATTCCTTCTAACTGTATTCTGGCACCTGTTACTCAACCTACTTTTATTACTCGCCCCCACTTCCAAACTCTAATAAACACCATCCTTCATTCAGGTTCACTTTTTCTGGATTCCACATATAAAGAGAAGACGTGTCTGGCTCATTTCACTAATATATTATCCCCTAGTTTCATGACAGAATTTCATCATTTTTATGGCTGAATAGTATTCCATTTTGCATAAATACATTTTTATCAATCCATCTTCTGATGGGCAACCAGGATGATTCTGTATTTTAGCAACTATGAAGAGTGCCACAATGAACATGGCAGTGTAGGTATCTCTTCAGTGTGCTGCTTTCATTTCCTTTGTATACTGTATATATCTAGTAAGATAGCTGGGTTGCACGCTAGATCTATTTCTGGCTTTCTGAGGAACACCATGCTGCTCTCCATAATGACTGTGTTAATTTATATGCCATTCTACAGCGCATGAATTTCTTTTTCTCCATATCACCAGTAGTAGCATTTGTTCCTTTTTTTTTTTGACAGGCGCCATTCTACCTGAGGTAGGAGTTATCTTACTGTAGTACTGAGGTACATTTCCCACATGGCTGACAGGTTTTAAAAAAGTGTGGAAAGTGTAAATTAATTAATTACATACTTATAATACAGAATTTTTCATCAGTATACAATTACTACATAAGAGTAGATTAAGTTATTCTTTTCTACTATTTACACCTTTTCCAGTTAAAAATTAGTCAAGAGTACCTTTATTAGACTTCTAAAGCTAAAACTAGCTGCTGGGCTTAGTGACTCAACCTGTAATCCTAGCACTTGGGAGGCTGAGGCAGGGTGACTGCCATGAGTTCAAGGCCAACCTGGACTCATAGTTGCGTTCAAGGCCTGCCTGGACTGCCTAGAGAGACCCTATCTCAAAAAACCAAAAGATAAAACTGGACTTCTCTAGAAGGTTTCTGATTTTTTTTTTTTTTTTTGAGACAGTCTCACTATGTAGGTCAGGCTGGCCTCAAACTTGCTGTGATCCTCTTGCCTCAGCCTTCCAAGTGCTGGGATTATAGGCATGCACCACTGAGCCTGGCTGGTTGGATTTTTAATGATGAGAAAACTTAAGGTCACTTGACAATCTTTTTCAAGTAAGATGTTACTACTGGTGTATGTATATATTTTTTTGGTGCCAAGGATCAAACTCAGGGCCTTGTACTTGCTAGGCAAGCACTCTAACCACTGAGCTAGAATCCCCAGCCCCACTATTGGTATATTCTTAAATGTACTGAAAATTTCTTTCAGCAGTCACAAACAAAAGGTATCAAGTTGTCTGTCTTCTATACTTAGGGAAACAGTATGCCTACTGTTTGTGGGCTCACTCTGAAGCCAGACTATTTCGGTTTTAATCCTTGACTCTACTCATTATTGTGGCTTAACTTTTCTGACATCTAGTTTCACAATCTTCACATCTGTGTTGACTTGGGAATTATGAGTTAATGTGTATAAAGTGCTCAAAGAGTATCTCCTCACAGGAACTACTATATAAGTAGTTGCCACTACTATTAAAGATTAAAATAGCTATTTGCTAAGGCACTACTACATGTTATAACTCTGTTACTCATTTCAAAGATTAGCTGATTGATTAGTACAGAATACATACAGTGTAACAGGTTTTTAAAAAGTCTACAATCTGAAAAATTACTTAGATGGTACCCATACATGGCTTCAAATAATCAACAGATCAAAAAATTATATGCTTTCCAACTCTTTGTTTTTTATTTATTCAGTCACTTCTCTCTTAAACTTCTTTATTAAGACTATATCTGCCTGATGCTGGTCCTTAATACCTGCTATAATCTGACAACACAGCTGTGTTGACATTACCTCTATTTTTAAGAGCTACTTTTTATTTTTAATAAGCAACACAATTTTTCACTTATAGTGATGCAAAATATCATTTAAAAACATATTTAAGTTCGAATAGTTCAGCTGTTTTCCAGAAGATGGAAAAAAAAAAATGGACAGAGTGGTAAATGACTGAGCAGATCTGGGGCAGCTGCTCCCTAAGTAACTAATAAGCATGCTCAATGGACGATAGTGACAAGAAGAGTACAGAGTTGTAGAGTCCCAAAGGACTTAGAACTCAGAAGGCACTAAGTATCAGAAAGGAGGAATGTTATGTGTGCGTGTGTGTGGCTAAGTTGAGGGCCAAAAAGGGAAAGTCTGATCTGCACGCTCAAGAGATGCGTCTTAGGTTCTCAGATGCCAAGACAGCCTCTTATTCTTCTGCAAAAGATGTACAACTCTTTTAAAAGCCTTTGTGAAGAAACAGGCTCAGAAATGGCCGGACTCCAATGCCAGGCCCAGCAGAGGGAAACATGCTAAATACCTGGGAATTAAACAAAAGTCTACATTCTGAATAATTGGAAACAAATGACAAGATGAGACAAAGAAAAGAAGAAGAGGATCTTTTCTTCTTTTCTTTTAACACATTTTTAGATACTGACATTTGGGGGTTTTCCATAGAATAAAAACAGCCCACATACTCCAGAGTAATGCCTTCCAGTTGAAGGGTCTCATTCATGCAGAGCTTTCAATCGGGCCTCGAACTTGCAGTGATCCTCCTGCCTCAGTGTCCCAAGTGCTGGGATTACAGGCATGCACCATCATGCCCGGCTGCATAGTGTGCTCTTACACAAACTTAGCTAGGTAGTGTTAAGTCAAGCACTGACAAGGCTTCTTGATGCAATTAAGAGATGTGGTAATCATGAAATGCATGAGGTTGCTGCCAGTGTTACACAGAATACTGTTTTACGGTAAGCTTATTTTAATAAGTAGAAGTATACGCTACAGTAATGATCAAAAGTAAATACATAAACCAGTGACACAGTCATGAATTATCATTATCAAGCATATGTACTGTACATAACTGTATGCACTGTACATTTAAGCCTGACAGGGCAGCTTTGTTTTCACTAGCACCACCACAAACACATTAAAACAGGGCTTCCCCGTTACTGAGACAGAATATGTCTGTTTTCTTATCTTACAGAATTACTGTGTTATATGCAGTCCAGTGGGGATGGAAATGTAACAAGGCACATCACTGGATAGTACACTTGTGATCAAAGAATGGAAGGTAAGAACTCAAAAATTTTTAAAAATCTGAATTTAAAAAAAAAAACGAAAGATAGGAAAATAAAGTTAAACAGTCCCTGTGAGTAGAAGACAAAGAGATGAAAAATAACAATGAAGATAAAAACAGATTTAATCCATGAGATCCAAAATTACTGAATAGGAATTCCAGGAAAAAAAAAAAATCACTGAGGAAATGAAGGGAAGAAAATGGTCAAAAAATACAACATTCCTGCACTGAAAGACTTTGAGTTTGAGATTAAAAATGGGTCCCCCTATTCTTAATGCAAAGGGGAGCAGGCAGGCACACATGCCTAACAAGGCATAACACTGAAATTCGAAGACGTGAAGCTAACATTTTAAAAGCTTCAGAGAATAGGCTACGTATACAGAAAATAGAATCACATCTACTTTTTCAAAATACTGAAAGCTTGAAGGATGACGAAGGGTGACTTCAAGCTCTGAGCAGAAAGTGTTCACTTCGGCAGCACACATACTAAAAATTCCAAGCAGAAAATTATTTCAAACCCCGAATTTTGTATTTACTGTCTGGATCTTCAATATCTCTGAAAGGCAGGTGTGTTGCAAGCTTGGTCCCAGCTGAAGGAGGTGAGGCCTAGTCAGGGTAAATTGGGTGAGTGGGGTGTGACCACTGGGAACTTTACCTGCCCTCGCTTCCTGGCCAAAATGAGATAAGCAGCCTCCTCTTCCATGCACTTCCTGCTGTCATGTGCTGTCAAATCATAGGAACAAAAACAATGGGGCTAAGTGACCATGGACTGGAAGCTCTGAAATCCATGAGCCAAAATAATCTTTTCTTCCTTATAGGTTTTTTATTCCAGGCATTTTGTCACAGTGATGGCAAGCTAACTAATAGAACACTTCACTGAGAGAAAATGCTCTAATAAAACAAAGAAAAAAACGAAACAGGAGCTCTATGACACAAGGGACCCACCACTGCAAAGTCCTAGGTTGCAATCAGTCTAGAGAACAATCTGAACAGACAGCAGCATAATGGAAGGGGGAAGGGGCTTAGAAAAACAATAAAATCTTTGAGTGAGAATTTTAGAATGAAAGAGATCTATTAGGAAGAGTTAAGGCTAGAGAGGTTTTCTTTTTAAGGAGAAAAACTGAGGCCATCTTTAATGGGAGGAAAAAATTAAAGACTACAGAAAGCGTTTGTATAGGATGCGCAATGCCCTCAGTTTGATGCCTAGGACAGGAAAAAAAATTTTAGAGAAAAGGAAAGGTAATCATTAATATTTCATCAAATAGTGAAAATACTTACATGAGAATAACTATAAATACAACGGATTTTACCAAAAATCAGGAAAAAATTAATGGAGATATGATAAAGTATAAAAAAAATGTTAGTTTTATCATCTAGGGCAGTGATGGCAAACCTTTTAGAGCTTTCAATGATACAAACAGCCTGCTGTGGCACATGTGCTGCAGGCGCACACCACTGATGTAGGGGGTTGGTATGGAAGTGTTCAATATAAAATTCTTCAATATCTGGTTTGAAACTTTTCATAATAACATGTCAGGAAAATTTAAAAGTACTAGGAGGTAAAACTTGGAATGAGGGAGGGAGATAGTATGACAAATTAAACCAACTCCTCATCTACATTAACAGTTAATGTCTACAATTAACAAATCAAGAAATTGCAATATACAGGTATTATTAGCCTCAAATTCACAACAATCCTCCTGCCTCAGCCTCTTACGTGCTGGGATTATAGGTACTTAGCATTTGAAAGACTGTGTATGTATGACTTGGTGAAAATAATTTTTAAAGTGATCTTCCTTTGAAACAAATGGGTATTGCTTCAGTAAAGGAAATTTTTTTGAAGACTGCTTATAGCCAAAGTAACCACATAAGTTATTATCCAAACAGATAATTTTGAGAAAAGTGTGTGTCAATAATGATTACACAGGAAAAACAGATCAGTTATGGGAAAAGCTGGACTTCTGGTCACTATAATTACAGCCTGGATAAAAATCTCTTTAAACCAATAAAGAGATGCATGAGAACTTATCGGTCACCACCGTTTACTGACCACTACTATATGCCTGGCACTAGAGCTGGTTATGGGGATACAAGAATAAATACAAAAAGTAGATAATGATTATGAAAGTCAGATCTTTAACCTGTCGGTGCATTTATCGCCACCTTTCTCTCCTCTTTATTCAAAGACCACAGCATTACTTAAAGATTTCTTTATCCCACTCCAAAGACAGAGAAGTCATAAAAAATTGAGATGGAGCTGGGCACAGAGGCACATACCTGTAGCCCCAGCTCCTTAGAAGGCTGAGGCAGGCAGGTCACTTAAGCCCAACAGTTGAAGGCCAACCTGAGCAAAATAGTAAGACATCTCAAAAAACAAAACAATGAAACAAAATGGGATAGGTAGAGGTAATCTACTGCCTTATGGAAGGAATATGGGAATTGTCTGCATTTCAAAAAATCTTCCAGCCGAGCATGGTGGTTCAGGGCTATAATCTCAGCACTCAGGAAGCTGAGATGGGGGGACCCCAGTAAGTTCAAGGTCAGTCTGCACTACACAGCAAGACCCTGTCTCACAAGACAGAAAACTATGTTTTCAGAAAATTATGTTTCCTGAGCTACAAAACATAATTGCTGAGTCTTAAGAGAACCACCCCGAACAAGAAAGCAAGTCACCATAAAAATCAGCACAGGACCAGAAAGCAGCACATGAGAAATACTTCTACTACTGCTTACTAGTTTTCTTCACTGGCACAAACTTTCTTTTTGGGGTCATTATAGCCACCTACTGCCATAATGTCTCATGAATTAATGCACCGGACAAGTTTTCCTTTGGAAACAGCTGCTATTCTGATGCTTTATGGAATTCTTCAAGATAAAAGGCAGATGAATGTAGTCAAGGACCATTCATAGCAGGATATCCTAACAGGTCTCAAATGATTAACAGGTATGCCTGAACATTGCACGGCTCATCAGTCAAGGCAGCTGGAACTCCAGGACGATGAGTAACCTCTTCTGCTCCTCCAGTGAGCAGTACAAAATCATGTTACATAATTAGACGTAATCATAACCTTAAATAGCCGAGACATTCATGCACGAGAAGGATCCAGTTAAGCAGAAAGGGACAAAGTAGAATCCACAGCCCAATTCCATGATCTACCACCCCTGTCTCTCTACAGCACAGATGCTGCAAACCCCTTCTGTTCTTAGCAGCTCTAACTTCAAAAACAAGAGGTAAGACTGGACTCGATTCAAATGTCCAAGAAGTATAAAACAGTAGTGTGTTCTGTTCTAGTCACTGCAGAGGTCTCCTGCTTGAGACCCTCCACACCCCACCCCCACGCCGGGGAGCTAACCCAAGCCCTCACTACACCCCAGCCCTGCTTAATTCATTTCAAACAGCCGACTTTCGGATCTCTAAAATGACACTACTGACAGCCCTCCATGCCTGTAAGTTCTGATCTTGGACTGAAAATATTTGAGGGAAGAAAAAGGACCATGTGCGTACTGAACACACAAACTTTTTTTCCCTTGGCATTATTCCCTAAACAATGAAATAAGTATTTACACAGCATTTCCACCATAATAGGTATTATGAAGTAAACTAGAGACGATTTAAAGTATTGGATATATACAGGTTATCTGCCAGTACTTGAACACCTGAAGACACGGTATGCTTTAAGGGGAGGACAGCCTAGAACCAGTCCCCAAAGTATCAATCCCAAGAAATTACTGTATTTCAGATACAAGGCTTAATGTTTTAGAGATTTCCTCTCAATTAAAGTATGAGACTGCAATTGTTTTTAAAACATAAACAATGAAAGTGGTAGTGTGCCTAGCAAGTACAAGGCCCTGAGTTCCATCCCCAGCAGCCCCCTCAAAATCATAACTAGGAAACAGCAAAATATTTTTAATAGTCTTAAAATAAAATAGCTTGATAAACCCTAAATCACTGGGCTAGAAACATCAAAGTATATGATCCCAGGGTTTATAGGCAGAACTTCTGATCATTACTGATACATTAAGACACAGTGATCATTAGAAAACACCAAAAAGTTTTCTTACATAGCTAATATTCAAATATAAATATATGATTGTGAGAGATTGTAAAGTCACTTGGTAGAAATTAAACAATAAAAATTTTCAAAACAAACTGGGCATGGTGGCACATGCCCTGTAATTCCAGCACTCTAGAGGCTGAGGCACGAGGATCACCACAAGTTTCAGACCATCCTGGGCTACACAGTGAGTTTAAGGCCAGCCTGGAATACACAGTAAAACCTTGTCTCAAAAGCAAAACAAAACAAAACAAAAATTCAAACAATATTTCAACATTCATCTAGCATGTTCTTTTGGTTTTAATAAAATGCAACAGAGAATCCATTTTATTTTCAATTAGCTAATGCATTCAGCCTCAAAAGATGAAACATGTACAAGCATCTTTCTTACGAATGTCATAGAAATAACGAATTTACAATGCTGAGGATCGATTTACAATGCTGAAATCAGAGTTGATCATTTTTGTCAGGGCATTTTCAGGTTTCTAAAAGTCTTCCCTTGATGACTTGGTTCAGAGGCCAGACTGAGGTTAGACAGCTCTAACTGCACCACAGAATGCAGTCAGATGTTTGTTCAATTAATAAATTATTAGCATAAAAATAAGTTTTAGCTACGTAGGTTAGACAGCTCTAACTGCAGCACAGAATGCAGTCAGATGTTTGTTCAATTAATAAATTATTAGCATAAAAATAAGTTTTAGCTACGTAAGTCTTTAAAAGCAACAAAACTGCTCAATTTTAAAAAGACTTGGAACAGCCACAGTTCATTTCCTGAACGCTGCTGCCCCGATACTCTACCCACATACGAAACTAACAAGGTTTCAGTCCTCACTTTTTAAAAATTTGTATTACTAATACCGGCACGTTTTCAGCGTCGGATCTCTGTTATCCACGCCTGGGCCTGTAATATGAAGCGGCTGCGCGTGAGCACTATTTTTCTCAACTCCAGCAAAAGCCTCGCAAAAGATAAACGCGAAGGGCTTTTTGATCCACATCCTCCTCGCCCTTGCATCCCTCCTATTCGAAGATGGCTGTAATTCTGGCGGGACCTGGCGCAGAATGTTGTGGCTGTGGAGGTACAAAGCGAGTGCGTGGGTGCGTGTGAACACCGCAGGAGGGGCAGCAAGATCACAGAGAAGGGATAGATGCTGCCTCTTTTAGGGCGGGAAGAGACTGCGAGGGGTGGCTGTTATGCATGACCGGGCCGGCACGCGGGGAAGATGGTGGTGGCTGCAGGGCAGAGCAATTGCGGGAGGCACCTTATTACGGGGCAGCGCTCGCAACCGCCTGCGGTGAATGATTCGGAGGCAACAAAAAGAGCGCGACACGGAACCCGGGAATTCCTGACCGAAAGAGGAAAAAAGGGCGCCGAGAAGCAGGGTTATTATGGGATGGCCGAGAGGGGCTCCCTAGGGAAAATTATGGGCTCTTCCTTACCCGCCAGTTGCTGTACAGTCTCTTAACTCGCCGATAATAAGCGTCTTTGTCCAGAGTCACCGCCATAGTCCCGGACACCGCTTCACCTCGGGTTCCGAGAATCACGCGAGGTCCCAGCTCCGCCACCCGCTCTCGGCCCCGGAATCCCGCACTCTCTCAGTGACCCGGAAGTATCGACCTCAAAGATGCCCTTTCCGCTTCCGGGTCCCGACAGCGGTTGAATTTTTTAAAAAATCTTCTCTTCATAGGGGGAGGGGGACGCAGAGAGAAAAACAGTGGGAAAAATCAACAAAATGTGCTACTCAAAGACTCGATTTTCGCGGGTTTTTCAACTTCGCCACTGCCGCACGCGAGGCTACGTCATCACGTGTCGCTCTGCCCCCGCCCTTACTTCAGCCCCTCGGCAGGTCCCACGGATCCGAGTTGCTGCCCAGGCTGTTGCCACTGGGCCGAGCGGAGGTGGGAGGCCAGACGTGCCTGCACCCCCGCCCCACTTGAGTCGCCCCAGCGGGCGTGATGGCTCCACCCACCGGAAAGGAAGGGGAAGCCTAAAGAGCGGGATCGGGCGTGGGTTAAGGGAAGACTGGAGTGCAGCGGCATCCGCGCCTGTCCTAGAAATAAAAGCGGCAGCACGTCTGTGCTGCTGCGAGGCTGGAAGCTCCTCGGTGCCGGGTCAGGTGTTCCAGGCCAACGCAGAGATTCAACCTCGCGATAAATTATGACCTAAGCTAAGGGAAGAGCTGTAACCACAGAGGAAATGAAAATGCCCAGGCGTCAGTTCTAGCGGTGGAATAGTAAGGGTTGGAGGAGACATGGTCTTAGGGGCTCCAAAAATTCTTTAGTTCCTTCCCCAAACTGTTCCCCAGGCCCAGGTCGTGTGATAGCATTGTCAGTTTCCTTGCTGCATTTTGTGAAGCGACACCATCCTGTGGCTTTCCCAAAAGTACCATTTTTGCAGTTAATTTAAAAAATATACATGGTTCTTGAGACTCCTCATCTCGTCCAAGAACTTGGGAGTTCGATGTGTTGAACTTTCTACCTAGTGTTCACCTTCAGTCATTCCCTTAGCTTTAGCAAATTGACCAGTCTCTATTTATATGCACCCTTTTTAGACCAATAGATGACTTATGCTCTGTCCAAGGCAACAAAATGAATAGTACCGAACTTTAAGAAAATGGTGTTGAAATTATCCATCGTGCTTAAAATTAATACTTACTCAACTGGGTTTTAGCAAACATAGGACAAGGGAAGAGTGGAAAAGGATTAACTTAAATTTATTAATGCCAAGGGGAAGGAAGGGAACAGTTCCTGACCCTCCAGCTGTATCCACAGTTCGGCCAGGAACAGGCTCTGCCAGAGGCCAGGGCCAGCGCTACATAGTCTGTGGTTATTGGAGGTGTCTAGGGAGGGGTGAGCGCACCAGCTGCTCTGGTCTCCTTTCGTTCCCCAGAAATGAGGAAGTGGTTGTGTATTATTTTAGGAGTTCCCCTGCCCACCCAATCCTCTCAAAATTGGGAGCAATCAGGTACAAGGTTTCCTTTTTTTCCTTTTCACCTCCTGGAGTCCTGGGTTTTCTCACATCTCCCCTGCCCCTCCCACTTTTCCATAGTTCAAGGGCCAGAGTAAATGAAAATACAGCAGCCACCCAAGCAATGGGCCCCATGCTGGGGCTTCAGTCATCGGCATCTTCACTGGAGTCTGAGTTGGCTGGCATCATAGGATCATCAATAAGTGAGAAGTCCCTTTCTGAGCTATCATAGCCCTGAGATAAATCATCATCATCTTCATCCTCATCATCTTCGTCATCCTCAGGTTGCAGTGGTGCCAACCGCAAGGCAGTACCAGAGGTGGTAGTCGCTGGTGAAGAGGGATAGCCAGTGGCTCGCAAGCCTGGATGGTGATGGTGGTGGTGGTGATGGTGGGGGTGGGGGTGGTGGTGGTGGTGGTGATGAAGCATGGTGCTGGAGTCTACATGAGGGGATGATGCTGCACCACCCATCACAAACGGCATAAAAGGCAAAGATGCAGAAGTGGTACTGCTGTGACCCAGAGATGACACAGACTGTAGACCACTACTGCTGTGTTGGAAGGTGTTATGCAGAGACAATGAGCCAGTGCCTCCACCCTGCATCAGGGCCATCATCTTAGAAAGGTCTGGTCGTGTCCTACGGGCCCGCTTCTTGCTGCTCTCTGGTGTAATAGGCCCTGGCAAAACCCGGTTGAACACAGTTTCAGCATGATGACCCTGCAAGGACGGAAAACAAGACGACATAAACAGAAGTAAAGAAAGGAAGCCAACAGAGTGAGTTTACAAAGGTGCTTTTTTATTCCCACACTGGGAAATGAGACCAGGACCTCACCCATGTTATGTAAACCCTCTAGCACTGAGCTACATCCCAGTCCCCCACCCCTTTAAATTTTATTTTGACAAGGTCTCACTATAGAATCTGGCCTTGAACTTGTGATCCTACCTCAACCTTCCAAGTAGAAAGGATTATAGGTATGCATCACCACACCTGGCTATTATAAATAAATGCTTTTTCACTGAGTCTATTTTAGGAAAAGCAATATAACTATAGTCAGACCAGGCTTGATCGGTAGTAACAGGGAGGAGGAAATGCTAGACTTAGCTGGTGAAAGCATTCTAACACTGAAGCTAAAATCAAGGATTTGATACTAATAATCATGTGAAACAGGAGTTTGTACTTTTCCCTCCCTGACTACATTGTGTCTTTATTCCAACCAAGCATTTCACAAATGCTTACCTTTGTTAATAAGGGGTCTAGGTAAGACAGTGAATAAATCAATACACACACACACAAAAAAATTTACTTTTGTCTACATAGGAGGTCATTCACATGATTTTACCATGTGAAATGAAGCACAACTGTATTAACTTTTGCAAAATTGTCTGCTATTATTACATCAGAGCAGAGTCAGATTAAAGACTTCTGGATGTCTAAATTACCAACTAGATTGTAGGTCCTTCTCATCAAATTTGGTAAAATATTTTTTCCACACTGATTATCTGAATTTTAAATGGTTTCTTCCAAATATTCTGATTAAGTTCAGTGAGGCTGGAAATAATTACTTTTAGTGCTTCTATTCTGCTGTTGGCCTATGCAAAATTCTGGGTGAAATGGCATGAAATTCACATAACTGGAGAGCCCAGCCTGGTGGTACACGCCTGTAATCCCAGCACTTGGAAGGCTGAGGTAGGAGGAGTGCTATAAGTCTGACGCCAGCCTGAACTACATAACAAGAACCTGTCACATAAAAACAAAAAACAAAACAAAACAAAAACAAAACAAAGAAATTCACACAATTGGTACAGTACCTATGTTTCTAGACCTATTTACAACCTAGGAGTAACACCTAACATGGGTACATACCTTTTTGACATGGAAAAACAAACATTTAATACTGTATTTTTATGGACTTTTTAAAGTATAGTAACTCTTATGAGCCCCAGGAATAATGTAGTGCTAGATTCACAGTCAATTCTACATTAAGCATTTTGTGTGGGGCAAGGTAACACACGCTTCTAGACCCAGGTACTCAGGAGGCTGAGGCAGGTAGGTGATCACTCAACCCCAGGACTTTATTTTTTTTTTTTTTTTGTTTTGTTTTTTGGCGCTGGGGATTGAACTCGGGTCCTTGTGCTTGCAAGGCAAGCACTTTAACCACTGAGCTAAATCCCCAGCCCAACCCCAGGACTTTAGGGCCAGCATGGACAACATAGCGAGACCTTGTCATTTCTACCCCCTTTTATTTTTTTTTTTTTAAATTTTTTTCCACCCCTTTTTAAAATTTTGAGATAAGGTTTCACTAAATAGCCTGGACTGAACTCGCACTCATGGCAATCCTCCTGCCTCAGCCTCCCAAGTGCTGGAACTATAGGCATGCACTACCACACCAGGCTCAGCCCACTAATTCTTATATTTTCACATGCTTAAAGTGCTAAAGATACATTTTTAGGATTTTAGGCTGTGCTAGAGATGAAGAGGAAGGACTACAAGAATACCAAGAAAAATATTCTGGTTTCCTTGCTGGTGAACTGAAGATAGTTTTACTCAGAAATATACATTGGATAAAAGATAAACATTAGTCACAATCACCATTAAAAACCTCTGGCAGCTAGTCTTAGAAGTATCTGACTCTCACCTTTTTCCCATTTCTAGAGTTAGCTGTCTGTACTGGTTCCATTCCCAAACAGTTCAATTCTGCTTTATTATTTTTTTTACATCTCTGCCACTTCCGTTTTCTGCGCTCCTCCATATACTGCAATAGAAATGTATCAGTTATCCTAGAGGCAAGAGAAATAAATCTCTGAAGGAACTGAAGTAATTAAGGTACTAATGTAAAAAAAAAAAAAGGTTAGTTCTAGTGGAAAATTACCAAGTGCATTTCTCCCCCAAAACTAGTGAATATTTGCCTAGCATTTAGCTTAAGAAATATTTAATAATATTTTATTTTGATCATCACAATGCTGAGAAGTAGATAAGGCAGGGTATTATTAACCCTACCTTCCAGATGCAGAAACAATGATATAGTATAGCATGCTTTCTCTCTTACAGCTTAAATGCAAAAAGAGTGACTTTAAATCCAGCTGGATGGAACTGCCACTCACCGCTAGAAATCGGGGATCAACAGCAAACTCTGGATGACCCTGTAACCACATCTCCAGTTCAGCCCGGCGAGGGGCATCCTCACCCACCAGCAAAGTACCATCCACCTTATTGATGACAGGGATTCGGGTCTCCAGGTCCACTTCAAGGTGATTAGGCTCTTCCATGCACTCCACCTCCAGCTGCAAACCCAGAATCCACCCCCATGAGCGCACACACTTCTCTGGGGTGGGGGGAGGGGGAACAGAGCCAGTGATAATTATAACTACAGTATCATTCAGTCCCTCCATCCCAACTGCCTTCATCGATTACTGGGAGTAAAAGATCTTATCTAATCATGAGGTTAAAGACTTTCTCTACTACTTACCTCTACTAGCTTCTTTCTGTTTGCCTTCTTCTTATGAAACAGAGGATGTCCATCTCCCATTACTCCATTAGCCATTAGTTTGTGCTTCTGGAATGTTAACTTTAATCCTTCTTCCTACGAAGACACCCCCCCACCCAGTACATCATATAGCACAAGTTTTTAGAAGTAAAGATTAGACTGGGGATTTAGCTCAGTGGTTAGAGGGCTCACCTAGAAAGCACAAGGCCCTGAGTTCAACCCCCAGCACACACACACACAAAAATAAAAGTAAAGATTAAGCTTGGGGGACTTGGGCCAAGGGTCATCCTCTGACTCAAAGATAGTGAAAAGGCAGGCCATATGACTAAAGGATACAAGTCAGATTTACAGTGACACTTTTTCCTTAAAAAATTTCATTTCAGATGGGTGTGGTGGCTCACAACCTATAATCCCAGCACTCAGGAGGATGAGGCAGGAAGACTGCTGTGAGTTCGAGGCCAGCCTATGCTATATGGTGAGTTCAAGGCCAGCCTGAACTACGGATTGAGACCCTATCTCAAAAAAACAAAACAACAACAACAAAAAACCAACCACGAAAAGCAGTTTTAGAACTCCCTACCTAGTGTCTCAGTATTAGCATGGCAACTCATCTCAGGGACAAAAATCCTACTATTCCTGTTACGAATTAATTTTAGAAAATTTTCTTCTTTGAGTACTTAATGAGTAGATAGTAAGGCTCAAAAGGCAAGAAGATTAAGAAAAACAGAACTTTCATCTATAAAACAAAACATAACTCATTTTAGTAGGAATATACTGATACTCAGGTGTCACTTGAAAAGCTTTCTCAAAATCTGATTTCACTTTTTTTTTGGGTGCTGGGGATGGAACTCAGGGCCTTGCTCTTGCTAGGCAAGTGCTCTACTACTGAGCTAAATCCCCAACCCTGATTTTACTTTTAAAAAATCAGGATCTGATCTAGAATCTGGCCTCCTAAAAGCCTTGTGTCAAGTAAACTTCCTCCAAAGGTACCATTTCTTAGCTGCGTGTGGTGGTGTGCACCTGTAATCCCAGCACTTGGGAGGCTGAGGCAGGAGGATCATTTCAAATTCAAGGCCAGCATGGACTACATAGTGAGTTCAAGACTACCTTGAAACTACATGGTGGACCCTGTCTCAAAAAACAATGCCTGTAACTCTAGCACTTGGGAGGCTGAGGCAGGACAATCACTGCGAGTTCAAGGCCAGCCTGAACTATATAGTGAGACCCTGTCTCAAGAAACAAAAACAAAACAAAACAAAAAAACCCACCCCATTTCTTTTCACTCTTTTTTTTTTTTTTTTTTTGGTACCGGGAATCGAACTCAAGGCCTCATGCTTGCAAGGCAAACACTCTAACCACTGAGCTAAATCCCTGACCCCCACCCCATTTCTTTTAATCTCATCCTCAGGAGGTCCTTTCCCTTACTTCAATAACTTTTCCTAAATGGATGTTTGAAAACATTTTTTCCTCTTCTCATTTTTAAAGTTGGCTAGTGAAATATGTTTAGTATCCTATTAGTGAAGCTAATTAAAAGACGACAGCTTCCTTCTGGACTTTCCCACCCTCAGTGCCGAGCTTACATCTTTGATCTGAACTGTGAACTCCTTCTCATCCATGCCTCGGTGAAGTCTGGTGAACTGGGCGGCTGCTGTGGTGACCGCAGATGCTTCCTCCTCTGCCATGGATGCTGCGCTGCTACTTCGCGGAGTGGGGACTGGAGAGTCACCGTACTCTCCAGAGGTTAAGGAAGGACTGTCTAGCAAGTGGTTGCCTGGCCCCAAAACTCCTCCTGTTATCATTTCTTGGGTCCTTCGGCTAGAAGGCCATTTCCCTGAGAGTATAGCCTGGCAGACGAGGTCAATACGGTTTATCAGGACACGATCCTGAGTGGGGGAAAAAAACCGAATAGGATCTAAGAGCCTGAGGACTAACTATGCAATTGTCTGATATGATAGTACTGTCATTTACCAAGGTGGTAAAAATCCTAAGGAGAGCAGTAACACTCTGAGATTCCCTGTAGCAACTTGAAAGAGTTTCATGCAAAAAATGTAGCACTAGCTGGGCATGGTGATGCATGTCCATAATCCCAGCACTTGGGAGGCTGAGGCAGGAGGATTGCTGTGAAGTTCAAGGCCAGCCTGGGCTACATAGTGAGTTCAAGGCCAGCTTGGACTACATAGCAAGACCCTGTCACAAAAAAGCCAAAGTAGCATTAAACATAATAAAAAACACATAACCATTGTTCCTTCTCCCCTTTATATAATGCTGCATTCTATTTCCGGACTCTACATAAGCGGGAATGATGTGGTTACCTTAGGCCACTCAGAGGCTCTTTGTCTTTCCTGCAGCATCAGAAGCTCAGGGGTCATTTGTTCTCCATCTTCATTTGGGAATCCATCTTGGGACACAGAGAGGGACAGAAGACTCTCTTCATCATAGAGCTTCGGGCGGGATCGGTCAGCAGCTGGAGATCACATAGAATGTGTGAGCAAAGATAGAAAAATAAGTAGGAACGGTGTTATGAGGCCTCTGAATAAATGCCCAAAGACCTTTTTTGACATTTTATCAAACCAAACTTTGAATCTCTTAAGAAGATGCATTTAGAAAGAAGGGAATGAGCAGGAGGGGGAATAGGGAGGAGGTCCAACAGCCTGTCACATGCACTCACTTAGCTTCTCTTCCTTCTCGTCCTCACTCTCATCAGTGCTGGAGCTGGAGCTGGATGAGGATGAGGAAGAAGAGGATGATGGTGACAGCTTGCTCAAGTCCAGCTCAGAGTCTGAATCATCCTCATCCTCCAGTTTGACTGGCGGAACACTCCGGGGCAGGGGGGTAGTATCAGAGGGGGCTATTCGCATCTCATAGTCTTGTGGAGTTGGTCGGCTCCTGGCCACCATCTCATGCTCTAGCTTTAAAGTCAGACTCTCCAGACTGGGGACCTGGGCAGCTGTCTCCTCGGGTGACTTTTCAACAGGAGCATCTGGGCGCAGGGGCAGTGGTGAGGCAGTGCGCGAGGTATACTGCTGGTGTAGCAGTGGAGTAGAGCAGCGTGACAAGGATGTGGTTGGTGCTCCTGCCTGATGGTTCTGCATATAATTCATACGGGCAGCCAGAAAAGAGAAGTCTGGGTCCTGCATGATGTTGCAGTCTGTTTGGCTCACCCCATGGCGGGCTGCCCCTCGTAGAAGCTCTCCATCATGACGAATAGGCTCCCACCATTTGGGCAATTCTGGACCTGGAGGCTGGCACAATGCCAACCGATCTTCCAAAAGGGGATGGCATAAAACTTGTTCCCGTAAGCGCCGAAGCAATTCGATACGGTAGAGAGTCCACGATGCCCTTTCCTCAGTGATGGGTTCAATGAATAGATTAGGGTCTGGGGGTTCTGCAAGAGACAGTGGTGGAAAGAGAAATGAAGCAAAAGTTGGTGCGCTGCCATCCACCCCTACTCGCCCTGGACTCCTCCATCTCACCATCTCCAGCTGCTGGGGGAAGGCGACACACTTGACGGCACATGGCCACAAAGCCATGGAAGTACTTGGTAAGGCTTTCGTCAGTTTTTTTGTCTAATCGAGCAAATGTGCGGAAGCGATCCCAATGGAACTGCATACTGTCAGGATCATATTCCACGCCAAAGGTAGACACTACTCTATAGAAATCAGTCTGCTCACGCCTTGTCCATCTACCAAGGGAAGAGGGGTAACAACAGTGATCAGAAAAACACAGGAAATTTGGTTTCTTAGGATGGTTTAGAATACCTGAAAAAAAGAAAAAAAACCCTGAATGTTGGAGGAAAAAAAACCATGACAGCCCAGACAGAAGAGGCTGAGGCCGTGAGACAATCTATATAATATGTAGCAATTACCAAGCAAAGAAGGAAAATGAGGTAGACAACTCAATGAAAACATCTGTACCAGAGACATTCCCAGGGTTACAATTACTGCATAGTTACTAAGTCCTACAGGTCTCAAAATTCAAGGCAGAACCATGATCCCTCTAAAAGGAATTCCAAATAAATTTTTCCAGAGAAATTTAACAGTACAGCCCAAATCCCCAGCTATATTTTACCGTTGTTGTTTCTCCCGCCGTGCAATTTCTTTTAGTTTAAATGCAGCTTCACATCGCCGCCGTCGCCGATCCCCACGTTCTGCAGCCTCCATCTTCATCTGTTCTCTCTTGTAGCTGCGCTGATAGGCTGTTACGAGGCGCCGAAGCCTGGCGGTTAGGGCAGAGCCCGGAGGCCAGAATAGATGTCCTGGCTGTTGAGTTACCTGGGCTGTGGGAAACAAAGCAGAATGAACAGGAAGTATATAGAAAGGATAGTAGAGATAATACTTGTATTTCAACCCACCCACAGGGAAAGCTCTTAGAAATCCCAGGATAGAATTCAGTCAATAATCCCCAACCCTCCACCCCACACAGAATTGTACTAGTTGACCTAGACATTTACCTTCATCTCCATCAATCACTGAGATCTCCTCATCCATCATCATCAAGGGATCACCCTAGAGAAGGAGATCCACCCCATGGGATGGAGGGGGAGGGAAAGGGGCAAGTTGGCACTCTGAAAAGAACGCTCACAAAAATTTGGAAGCAACCAACCAAAAGAAGAGTAAGAAAGTGGACCCAGAAAGACCAGTTCTTATCAGTGGCCCAAAGATAATGGGATTTAGGAATTTATTTTATTTTTTGAGACAGGTTCTGGCTACGTAGTCCTAGCTGGCCTCAAACTCACGGGGATCCTCCCACCTCAGTCTCCCAAGTGCTGGGATTACAGGTGTGCACCACCACACCCAGCTAGGATTTAATTTATTAGTCAAATAATATCCTTTAATATCCATTGTGGGTCCCACCTCCTCCACAAAGCCACCGTGATCTCACCCAGCCAACATTAAAATCCTTTCCATTAATACTTTATATTCCTAAATGATATTTTTCCATTTTGTATTATAAATTAATCAATACACTTCACAATTCAGAGAATGGAAGAAAACATATCAGTAATAGAGAGAAGCTAGACTCAAATGAGAATGCTTTACCTCGTCATCTTGGTCTTTTGGGGGACCCTGGAGTGGTTTATATTCAGGATCTTCACAATCCTTATCAAAGTCAACCCTAAAGTAACCCAAGGCAAAAGAAAATGTTAATAATATATCTCTGTCAAAAGAGGAACCTAGGAGGAAGCTCTGACTAAAAATATAGTCCAATATGAGACAGTCTTTAACTTCACACTTGCAAGAAAGAAAGGCAGGCCAGGTGCTAAATTCTGATCAAGTAACACAGCGTTCAACAGAGAAAACAACTAGGAGAGACTGACAAAGGGCCATTCACAATTGTTTTGAGCCTCCTGCCTCAGTTTCCCAAGTGGGTGTGCTTATAGTCACACGATAGTAGGCCCCCTTTCTTTTTGTTTGTTTTGTTTTTTGAAACAGGGCTTGCTACATATTCCAGGCTGGCTTCAAACTCGCAGTGATCCTCCTGATACAAACTTCCACATGCTGGGATTACAGGCATGCAACACCATGCCTGGCTTAGGTGCAGTTTCAAATGAAATATTTTTGATCAACATACTTCCTCCTTTTGATAGACACTTTTCATTCTCTCCCTCCTCTGCAACTATTAACTATATATTTGAATAGTCCATGGTTTTGTCTTTACTACTTTTCTCTATTGAGGAGAAAAGTGGCATTAAATGATTTGCAATAAATAAATAACCCAATTTTGTTTGAGGTTCCCACACCAAGCAAACCGATCAGCAAGGAGAAATCTCGTGGTCATGAAGGATGAGATAAGTAAGTAAGCCAACTATTTCTTATGTCCCTCAGGTCTCCATGTGAGAAGTTTTGTTAAACTCACTGGCACCCAAACCAGGGCAACTCTGCCCTACTTGGTGGCTCAGTATTAGCATGGCAACTCATCACTGGGACATGCACCCAAGCAAATAAATAACAGTTATGTGTCAGCCATCAATGAGAGATGACAAACCAGAGCGAAAATTGCCCAAACTCTACCACATAAGCAGCATCTGAGAGCTGCCCAGTTGTTCTCTTTCATGAGAACTGTTTATCTTCTCAGCTACTAAAGCTGTACAGAAGAGCATTGTAACAGAACATAAATAAGCCATTTAGGAGTAACAGTGATTTTTCACCCGTGGTTGCATCTTATGGCAATGTGTGGCTTACACCAGTTTATGGAGTCCTATATGCTGGTCATACTCTTCACAAACATGTTAAACATCACCGTTAAGATTCCCAATGGCTTCAGTCAAGGCTAGACACATATTATCTCTTAATACACAAGCAATATTCTCCCGAGGGTGGATGCAGAACTTGAAGAGAACTACTTACCCCTCTACTATATCAGAGAAATTATCTAACACTCGATGTTCAGCTGCAATGGCTTTGTCATCTGGTCGGCCGGCTTTTTCTAGGAAGCATAAAGCTGGATCTGCCCTCATTGTATTATACTTCTCATAGCCTAGAAGAAAAAGGTCCATAAATTGGAAAAAAAAAAATCACATTCATTTTGCCATGATGTTTATTTTGTATGCTGCTGGAGTATGTAGGCTACTGTTACTATAACACAAAATATAATTAACATTAACTTGGTAGCTGCTGGGTTTACTAATATATTTAACTTTTCAACAACAACTTAGCTAGTTTTCCATAGTGACTGATAAGAATTTAATCAACATTTTTTTTTTTTTTTGGTTCTATGAGACAGGGGTCTCGCTATGTAGTTCAGACTGCCCTCAAACTCGTGGAGATTCTCCTGCCTCATTCTCGAAAGTGCTGGGATTATAGATGTGTACCACCACACCCAACTTCAACGAGTTTATATAGTAAAACAATACATCTCTATTCATTTAACTGGTAATCTTTTTATCATAAATCTTATTGTATAAACAAAGAAAGTAAGGTAAAATAATTTAGGGGTACATCACACATTCTCAAATGAAGAATCAAAAACCTGTACCTGGAAGTAAGTACTCAGTGACTACTGATGAGCAGTGAATGAATGAAGGAACACATTTCAGGATGTTTGGACTCTTCTAAATGTCTGTGTCTCACAAGTGTTCACAGTTTTTCTTATCTCGTTAAATTTTTCAAAAACATGTACATTAAGTGCCATTACATTTTATTTTATAGACATAAAAAAGGGACTTTTGGAGGGAAGGGGCTGGGGATAGTATGACAGGCAGTGTTGAAAAATACTATTTCAAAAGGAAAAGATATCCCAGTACACAAAAATACTGGAAATTGGCACCCACTGCTTTTAGTGCCTGGAATTCAGTACTAGGCAAACTTGCAAAGGGAGTGGTCTCACCTACAACAGCATGACTGCTGAACACTCAGACAAATGGGGTATTCAGATAAACAGAACACTATCAACAAGCCACAGGAAAGCCACATGAATTCACCGTGGTTATTATTAACAGGAGTGGGCATGTATTACTTCCCGATTTACCATGTTTTTTTTGTTTTGTTTTGTTTTTTCTGAACTTTTAACTTAAACCATACAACATATAGGGGGCAATATACTGGTAATAGTAATTAGAGAACAGATGGGCTACCTGCTACCTTGAGATTTAACTATCCATCTGGTCTTTCTTGAACACCTATTTATAGGAACAAACTGCTGGCTCTGGCTATTTAAGAACTAGTTTCCTATTCAAATATAAATTTATTGAAGATTAATGAAAGCAATCAGTTCTCTGTCATGAGCATTTTGTTAAATGCTCCATCTGTCTACAGGAATCTTCAGTATGAGAGAACAGACTAGGAGAAGGCACCTACCATGTTTAAAGACTCCAATGAGCAGGGATTTGTCAGCCTCACTGTCCCACCACGTTGTTGGAACTTCCAGCTGATCCACTACTGGGAACCATATGTCAATCTCACTAAAGGTATAAAAGGGCACAGTCAGTGGAGTAAGGCTAAAAATTAAAGTGATGGGCCTTGGAAAGATTATTGCAGTCATTGTCCTTTATCTTTAATCTCAATGTTCATGCATCTCCCCTATTTCCTTGTACCACTGACAAATCTAGGGCTAAAGATCTGACACACAGATTCTAATTATCAGATATCCCAAAGATAGTACAGGAAGGAATAAGCAAACCAATCATTCCTGGAGTAAGGCAGGACATATAAAAAAGAAGAGATTTACCTGGCAATTGCTCCCCCTAACACCTTTTCTGCCTGGTCACCAATAACTTCTTGCCTCAGGTAGTACAGCATTCGCACTCGCAACAGGACCCTGGGAGGGAGGGTGGAGGTGCTGGCTTAGAGACAGTGTAGAAAAAGCGTGAGGTGGGAAATATCTGCTGAATTCTACCCTTACTTGTTACACTGATGTTTCAAGTGCTTCTTGTAACTCTCATCTTGAAAGAGAGTATCAGGGTTATACTTCCGGATCCAGTCTGCCTTATGGATATCAAAAGTACTTTGTGACTTGACTTTCTTCCCCTTGCGGCCACGGGGCACAGGGATAGATAGACCTGGGGAAGGCGGGACAGCGAAGACTTGGATTGAGAAAAACCCTTAGACCTGAAAAGGACTAGGTAATTTTTGAAAAGAAGAAAAGTAAGGAGTTGGTAATTACCCGAATGATTCTGCAGTTCTTTTGTTTTGCCATTTTCCGCAGGGCTAATCAAGTCCCAAATGAAACCTTTGATATTTTCATCCCCTCGGTAATGCAGAAGACAGTACACAAGGATGGCACGGCATATCGTCTCTACATCTCGCTCAGTCATACGTCTCTTGAAGCGCCCGTGAGACAAAATATCTCGCCACCGTCCCCAGCTAACAAAACAGAAAAAGATACTATTAATATTTTTCTGAGAACTTTAATTCAGTGATATCTCCCTGACTCCCAGACTTGTAGCTCCTAAGAAAATGATACAAAATCCTGGAAAGTATGGCAACAAAATAAATAAAATGAACTGCTGCCAAGGCAAAAAAATTTTAATGATCCCCTCTTTGGTCACAGCCTCCAATCTGAAAGGCATCAGAGCACCAGGACAGAGATGGGCTACCTCTCAGGGTGAGATGAGTTCTTACCCATACACCAGGAGGTGCTTTTCCACCCGAAAGCAGTCAGTGCGCCCGTAAGCATGATGACGGTCATGTCGGCGGGAGCGTGGCCGCTCATCATCTTCGCTCTCTAAATCAGAGAATTCTACCAGATCATCATCTTTCAGAGTGCTGAAGTGGCGGGTCTGTTTCCGTACTCTAGGTGTGTCAATCACCAAGTTATTCTATGTAGAAAACAGAAGGAGAAATAACTCTTCTGTATATGCTCATGGGAGAAGAAAACAATTATAGACTGAAATAGCTTTGGATGCAACAGGAAAATTCTGATTTTTTTCCAAAGGACATTAATCTAGATCACTGATTCCAGGAATGCAGGAAGCAAAATTAAATGTAGCTCTCTAAGTATTTTCCAGGGCCTCCTAGGAAAATCTTGTATACCAATTATCATAAACTGTAATTAGCACTGAAGAATCTGAATAGTTATAAAGAATAAAAGTAATGAGTCTTCTGCAACACTTCCTCAAGGAAGAAAAACTCACCTTGCTATTGAGTAGATCCATGTCTAGATCAGCCTTTTTGGCCCACTTTTGCCAAAAGTTGGGATCATCCAGAGAAATATCTGTCCTATTTTCAGAAGCAACAAAGCTTGCCTAGTGAGGAGCAAAGGGAAAGTAAACTAAACGCCTATTGAGCAATAGGAAATAAATCACATTTTTAAAACATACTTAAATCCGAAGATTCCAGATGCTTTTCTAGCACCTGGAACAAACAGAACACCCCTTAGAGAGCCAAATGTGGTATCATATGCCTGTAAGTCCAGCAATCAGGAGGCTGGACAAAAGAATCAAAAGTTCAAGACTAGTTTTGATATGGCAAGACCCTGTCTTAAGAAACCAAACCAAACAACAAACAAAAAACTTGAACATGCCTTGGCAAAGGTAGAACCTTTTCCTTCAGATTCAATGGTGATGGTTGTAGTTCGTCTTAACAAGATCTGGTCTATATCCTCTTCACAAAACTTGGAACCCTCATCATCTTCCTCCATTATGGCTGCATAGGCTCCTTTTCTTAAGAGATCTTCAATCTCCTTCTTGGAGAATTGTTGGATCTGCAAAAACCAAGACAGATGAAAAGCCTACTGAGAGAATATTATCTAACCATGTCATAATATTTTAGTTTCTGTACTGTAAGAAATGATAACCCAATCAGTATTTGTCAATTATAAATAAAATAAAGCTAGGAAAAAAGGAAGTAATAATTGAGAATCTAAACAAGGCAGTCAGATCCCTGTTCAAAAATAGCTTTTAGCTCCCTCTATCACTATGAGCCACTATTAGCTTAGTTATAGACTACAACTTACTCCAGTAATGTTGCCATCCCGACCACTCATGGACTGAAGCACAGCCTTATCCAGTCCCAACTTGAGGCTAGCCTTATCAAACATCTCCCTCTCATAGGAATTGCGAGTGATAAGACGGTACACCTTCACAGCTTTGCTCTGCCCAATTCGATGACACCGTGCCTGTGCCTGGTTTAAGAAAAAAGAAGAAGGAAAGTAAAGTAAAAGATAACATAAAGGTAACAAAAATGAGGGAGGGAGAGACACACAATATCGAAGTATTTCATATTTATAAAGCAGTCATGAGGTCAATTCAAAAGCAAAAGTCAATATTTGGATTAAATTATTGCCTTGTCACACAGAAGAGAGACCAGCACACTACAGGCTATGTATCTAATTAAAGTTTGACCTGGATACAGTCCTATGCAATCATTTAAATATTAACTATAACTGCTTTTGTACTATAGAAGAGATAAGTACTGGCAACACAGGCCATGTGACCAACTAAACCTACAACATTTACTATCAAATCTACATAGAAAGTTTGCTGACCCCTGACCTAACTGCCACCTCTAAGTAAACAATTCTAAACTCTCCAGAAGACAGGCCCTTTAAAGTGATCCTGGGCTTGTTGAAAGCCTCCTGGGTTAGGCAGGTAGTCCCTGAGCCAGTAATTTTCTTTACCTGCAGGTCATTCTGTGGATTCCAATCTGAGTCAAAGATGATACAGGTATCAGCAGCTGTTAGATTAATACCAAGTCCACCAGCCCGGGTACATAACAAGAAGACAAAGCGGTCTGAGTCAGGCTTGCTGAAGCGGTCAATAGCAGCCTGTCGAAGATTGCCTCTGACTCTCCCATCAATACGTTCATATAAGTACCTGGATGGGGCCATAGGAAAAAAAAGGCGCCTAAGCGAAAAAAACCAAAAAAGCAGGCAAGGATTGATACCAGTTCACTGATACCAGTTCTCCCCTACCTCTAGCTGGCCAACAAGCATGTTAAATTGAGTGAGGAGCTTTAAAGTCCTTCTAAGACCTATAATTAAGCCCAGGCCATTCCTCTGTTTTTTGAACCTTTTAAGTCTTTTATTTTTGGTGGTGACTGGGATCAAACCCAGGGCCTCACACACAGTAGGCAAGCACTCTACCACTGAGCTGTACCCTCACCCTTTTGCAGCTTTGTGCATACACTGTGATACAAGACTTAGATGACTCTTCTCACCTTCTCTGGATTAGATAATCCTCTAGAATGTCTAGGCAGCGTACCATCTGGGAGAATATCAGAACTTTATGGCCACCAGCTTTGAGCTTTGGAAGTAACTTGTCAATAAGAACCAGTTTGCCAGCTGAACGAACCATGGCCTGTAGGTGGAAGTCATGAGGTATAATATGGCAAGCTTCTCGAAATTCTGTTAGGATTTTTTCTTCTGCACCTGCCAAAAAAAAAATAATAAAAAAAAAAAAATAAAAAAAAAAAATCAAACCTGATGG
>PVJO010012894.1:0-53751 GCA_004026905.1 Hystrix cristata | reverse complement strand
TCCCCAGTAGGGGAATAGCTGGGTCAAATGGAACCTCCAGTTGTAGTTTTTTGAGGAATCTCCATATTGATTTCCACAGAGGCTGGACCAGTCTACAATCCCACCAACAGTGGAGGAGTGTTCCTTTTTCCCCACAGCCCCGCCAGCATTTGTTATTGGTTGATTTTCCCATATACGCGGTTCTTTCTGGAGTGAGGTGTATTCTAGAAGAATACTGGTTTGCAATGACTGGCAGAGAGGAACCCACTAAGTTTTACCACTGACAGTTTAGAAGCACCAAGGACTATCACATGTGCCCCAGCTTTAGCAGGCCTCGAACCCCTTCACTGAGTGTGGCTTGCATGACATATGTAAGGGTCTGGGATGGAGTCCCAGCACAGAAAAATAAAACAAAAAAGAAGCAAAAAAAAGCCTCTAGCCAAGTGGGTTCAGGTTTTATGGGCTTTTCTTCTTTTCTTCTGATTGTGGTAAACACATGCCATAAATCTTGCCGTTTTTGTTTTGTGTTGGCACTAAATACACTCCGTGTTTGCAAGCTTTGCCACCATCCATCCCCAGGGTGCTTCTCGTCTTGCAGAACTGGAAGCCAGGTCCCATTCGACAGCTCCTCCCAGAGTCCATCTGCTCCTTTTACTCAATCAAGGGCGACAAACTGGCAGGGGCTACATCACGGCAGCGTACAAGATCCTTAAAAGTAAGAAGTCCATACAACCATCTTCAAATGCAAACAGGAGACACGTATTCCAAGTCAGATGCCCTCAGCCTCATGTTCTTAGGATCAACACAGATGTTTCTCCAGGTCAAAAGGCAGGTGGCCCCAGCCACCCTCCTCACATCAACAGGGTGGGACATCCCTGGTGGCTCACAGGAATGTCCCTCCCAAACACACACGGGTCAGAAGATGGGTCCAAACCTACTAGGAAGAGGAAGGGAAGAACATCCTCCTGTACCTGTGGGCAGGGAGGGTCTGGACAGCGCCCTTCCTGATGTCTTATAGGACATCACCGAGGCAACCTCTACATGTTTCCTTTCATTCCTTAGGAAGATGTGGGACTCTGCACAAAGAAACCCCAAGAGAGATGCGGCTACGTGAAAACAGCAGGGGTCAGTGCTGCTGGCCCCATTAGGGCCTCTTTCTGGGGAGGTGCACTCGGAGTAGCTGCTCTCAGGGCCACCGCTGCTAGAAACCCACATGTTTCCCCCTCACTGTAAAGTCTAAAAAGGACCCAGCTCTCCAGATGTCTGGAATTTATCCTCCACAGTCCAGCCCTTACACAGAAGTCATCTCAAGACACTTTGAGGGAGCATTTCTCTTCTAAGTGAACCCAAGAAAGGAGTGAACCAAGTCTTGAGCCTCCTGCCTGCACTGGGTCCCTGGCGTCCAGCTCCAGGGCTCAGGGTATGTCCATGCAGCCACAGGGCAAGGACCAGACTACAGGGAGTACCCGGTCTTCAGGGTTTGTGAGAGAACTAACTGCAATAGGAAATCATTCCCTTGAGGGCTACAAATGTCACACTGCAAACCCCTATGTGACAGTTAAGCTTAATTTTGTCAACTTGTTTAGCTGGGGAGATGCCTAGGGCATTAGTAAAGCACACTTTTAATTGTGCCCGAGTGGGTCATGGAGGTGTGACACTGGGTAGCATATATGGTCCTTGGCCCTTTTCTCTCGGGCCTATGCAAATCAGACAGCCTTTTAAAACGCAATTGTTAGGGAAAACACAACTTTTTAATAACTTCTGAATGAGGAGTACAAGCAGGTTTCATAGAAGTTATCTTAACAAAACAAATCTACACTTTCTGTAATTCAGGCACTGGTCCTCAGACCTTTCTAATTCATTTAATGCCCACAGTGACCAGCCCAGGAGGTAGCAGGTACTAGTCCTTGTTCCAGGGTAGGAAATGCTTACATAGGATGCTTGCAAGGAGCACACTGCCACAGAGAAACAGTATTAACCCTAACAAAGACATTTAAAATGAAAGCAGCATTTTATCAGTGTAATTTCAAAACTGATATTAGTAACAAATAAAATTAATGTAATATTTAAAAGATTATCCAAAATGAGCTCCACTGAGATTTTAAAACATTCAATAGAGCCAAAAGAAACAGCATTGAGATTTCAAGTAGAGAATGCCAATTAAGAAAAGTGCCTCAAATTCCTTAAATGTAAACACCTTATAATTTCACTGTGAAAATCCATAAAACCTACACACTGGTCAGTTTAAGCCTGCAAATCAGGAGGGAATTTCCCTTCCATATCATCCTAAATTAGTAAGTCATGGAAGATCCGGCTGTTGTCAATGTGGAGCCAACAAGAGGAATTTAAGAAGAAACCACAACGACCTCAAACCTCTTTAATTTTACAGAGCCCCAGAGTCCACAGGGCCTCATGAAATTCCCTGCTGTGCCAAAAACAACCTACAGAATTTCTTTCTGATGAGAAAATTTAAAATTGCTTGCTAACTGCTTTTCCTCCTCCTCCAGGGATCTGTCCTGGATTCTCAGGCTGGGTGTACTTCCTCTGGCAGGTCTGAGGTTGTGGGCTGGTGCCTGGTGCAGACCCTCTGCAAGCTCCATCCTCCGAGAGAGCTCCAGGAAGGTGGAGACCAACACAGAATCCACTGAGACAAGCGCATCAGTTACAGCACACAGCACACGCACTCTATGTCGTCTGGTTTCCATTTTACAAAGCAAAACGCTCCCCTTTTCACTGGAAGGAAGAGATCTATCCCCACCGATGGGAAAAGCAGGAATGAAGAGCATCCCCGCCTTCTCTCCCAGGTGCCCCTGCTTAACTGCACAAATGCTCTGGCCTTTCCTCACACACCATCTGTGGATTTTAGCCCCTTGGGAAACTTCATTTCCTTCAAAGAAAGGAAATCGCGGTCTTTTTCTCCAAATCATTTGCTATTATTCTGGGTGTTGTGCTCGTTATTTCACAGCTGCAACTTAGCAGAAAAACACCTTCAAATGGCCATAGCTAGTGCTGGCAGTGGTATGATTAAAAAGGCAGTCGCAGAGATTTTGAGAGTGCAGAATGTATTGATTGATGTATGCTAAAAAATACCTGTTCAGATTTGTTAAACAATTCCAAAATACCTGGACTTATTACTGCCAATATCTGTACCCCAAAATGTCTTGGGAATATATTAATTTCTCACAAGGGAATCTATGCTAAATAGTGATACTAGTACCTTTGAGATCCAACACAAAAAACACAGGCAACAGAAGTGAAAACAGACACATGGGACCACATCAAGTTTAAGAACATTCTGGTCAGCAAAGGATACAAGCATCAGAGTGAAAAGGGGGCCATGCAAAGAGAGAAAATATTTGCAAATCATTTCTGATAATAGGTTAATGTCCACACTACATAGAAAAAATACAATTCAAACTGGATGTAGTGGTGCACATCCATTATAATCCCAGTACCAGGGAGACTGAGGCAGGGAGATCACTGTGAGTTCGAGATCAGTCTGGGTTACATAGTGAGACCCTGTCTCCTACAACTCAAAAAATAGACTAAATAACCCACTTAAAAAATAGGCAAAGGACCTAAATAGACATTTCTCCAAAGAAGATATACAAATGATCTTCAGGCACATAAAACAATGTTCAACATGACTGTCAACAGGAATAGGCACTGAGATACTAACCCACACTAATTAGGATCCCAGAGAGATGGGGGCGGGGGAGAATATAACAAGTTTTGTAGAGGCTGTAGAGAAACTAGAACCTATTCCTGTTATCAGTGGGATGAAACAGTGCAGCTACTATGGGGAACAATATGGAGATTCCTCAAACAGGATTACCATAAGATCCAGTGATCCTACTCTGGACATATACCCAAAATAACTGAAAGCAGGGTCCTGAAAAAACATTTGCACCCCATGTTCACTGCATATTATCTGTAACAGCCAAACGATAGAAGAACCCAAGTGCCTACCAAGAGATGAATGAACAAACAAAATGTATTATGTAGTATACATAGATATAGATACACACAAACACACACACACACGTATAATGGAATATGATTAGGCCTTGGGAAAAAAGGAAATCCCATCACATGCTACAAAATGGATAAACCTTGAAGACTTTAGGCTAAGGGAAATAAGCAAATCACAAAGCAACAAATACTATAGTGTGGTACCTAGAGGAGTTTAATTCATAGAGACAGAAAGTGAATGGTGGCTGCCAGGGGCAGGGGGGGATGGGAGTAATGAGCTATTTATGGGTATGGTTTTGGTTTTATCAGATGATGACTGTAAACAATGTGATTATAGTTAATACTACTGAGCTATACACTTAAAAATAGTGAAAATGACAGATTTTATTATACAGTTTTTTAACATCATTTTTGTTTAAATTGACCTCAAGAATTAACTTTGAATGTACACAACATATTTTTTAAAAATTGACTTTCTGTCTGGGGATTTAGCTCAGTAGTTAGAGTGCTTGCTTCACAAGCACAAGGTCCTGAGTTCAATCCCCAGCACCAAAAAAAAAAAAAAATTGACTTTCTGTTGAATACATAAACTATGTAATAATTTAAATAACACAGAATGGTGGAAATGCCTTGTAATAATAGGAAAATGTTCAAGATACCATTATTCCTTCACTATAAACAATGCTTCCGAGCAAATGCCTAAGACAAAGGGAGGGATCCATCTCCATGGCCACATTCAACCCTGCCATCTGCTCCCGTACACAACATGTGGTGGTGTATGTACGGGCTCCCCTTGAAAAGTGCAATGCACCAGAACAAAGTATTTTAAAAACAAGCTGCAATAAATAATTCAATAAATAAATAAGTGGGGAAGAAGGGACAGAAGATTCTAATTACTAAATGTAAAAGAGATGATGGAATACAAAAACCCCATAGACAAAAACACAGTCAGTATTTTTGAAAGCAACAACCACAGACAGATACTGGACTCAATGGATGAAAGCATGACAAAAAACAAGATACCCAGACTCTAAGTGTCTTCCTGCAAGACATGTGCACTGAGCACAGGACACGCAGAAGCCCCACAGCAGAGAAGCCTGGCAGACACCACCCTAACCAGGAGATCGGTGCGCATCCCCAGTGAAGGGCAGAGGGACACCATGTTCTTCCAGACACCACACAACATCACTTCTGCAGTCTCCTGCCAAAGACGCATCCCCTGAGTCTAAGCAAGAGGAAACAGACAAACCCAAGTTCTGGGACATCCTACAAGTAACTGGCCAGCACCCTTCACAGGTGTCGAGGTCAAGAAAACGAAGCGATACTGAGGAACCATCACAGGCTGAAGGAGGCCAAGGACACATGATGATCAAAAGCAGTGTGAGACCCTGGATCTGACTCCACACCACGAGCAGATCTTAGAGGCCAACAAGGCCTGGGGTTTACTTGGTGGTGTCACACCACTGTCGAATTCCTTGATGAATGTGCCACCTTGGCTTAGGACAGTAACACTGGGAGGAGCTAGGTGAAGGGTATACGGAAATGTGCTATTTTTGAGCCTTTTCTGTACATCTAAAATTATTTCAAAATAATTGTGTGTGTGTGTGTACACATGTGTGTTCTGACAGGATGTACTTTCTTCTAAAGGCAAAACAAAAATCTTTTCATTTATAAGAATATGAAGGTTAGGATATAGCTCATTGTGAAGGTTCTGGGTTCAATTCCCAGAAAGAAAAGAAGGGAGGAGGGGAGGAAAAAGGGGAGGAGGAAGGAGAGAGTTAAATTTTTCAGAAGAAAATTACCAAATGTAACAAAATATGCATTATGTGATGAATTGGAATACTTCTTATTTATCAGCTATAACTCTAGTCTAAGTAATTCAAATGTAGTACCTCTTTACTATCCAATTTCCTATATCATATTAGTTAACAGAATGATTAGATAATTAGCTAATGTCTTACAATCATAAAAATAGGTATACTTACCGAACAGGCCAGCAAAAGAAATATAAAATGGTAATGCTTTTGAAAAAAAGAACAATATTAATTAAAATTCAAGAGAACTATGATAAAACATCCAAGAGCAATATCCATTCAAATCACACAAAAGCACAGGTAAATTCATTCACATTCAATAGTGGTCAAGTGGATTTTTGATCTTCGGAATGAATCACACTGAAAAGACTTTAGTCTATTTTTTCTCTCTTTAGCCCAAAGAAGGACAAAAAGACACCAGCCTTGCTAATGATTTAAAATAACAATCAACAACAAGCACAGTTTTGTTCAGTGGTAAAGGCCTTGCATAGGCTCTAGGCTCAATCCCCGCCACTACAAAAAAAGAAAAACAAAAGAGAAGGAAGGGGAATAATATAGCATTCTTGGTTATACGAGCTCAGAAAACACATGAGGACATTGCATCTGTCTTCTGGACACTCATGGCCAGCGGTGCCCAGGGAAGCCTGCTCCAGGACCCACTGCCCACGAAAACCCAATGCAATGGTACCTCTAGTTCCCACAGGAAGGCAAGAATTAACGTGGTCCACAGAAGGTCTCTAATAACAACAAAGAGCAGGGACTCAACTCGGAACGACTGTATTAAGTGCAAGCTTCACTTCCTTACTCTATAGCGAGAGTTCTGCTTCCTCGGAACTACGTCAAACTGCCAGTGGATTTCTTCTTTAAACTGCCCCCAAGTCCTCTTCTGTTCCAGCTGGCCAAAGCTTTCACCAACCTTAAATGGTCAAGAAATCTGATTTTCAAAGGCTTTCATATAGGAAGTGCCGAGAGCAGGCAAATTCATGAAGACAGAAAGTGGAGTGGTGGTTCCAGAGGGAGGGCAGGAGGAGTGAGGGTCTAAAGTTTCACAGGGACAGTATTGGTTCAGCAGGATAAAGAGTTCTAGAGATGGACAGTGGGGCTGGTTGCCCAAACGGGAGTTTACTGAATGCCACTCTACTGTGCACTAAAAAAAGTCCATCGTACACCAAAAAAAAAAAAGAAAAAAAAGGCCAATGGTCAATTGTACATATATTTAACAACAATTTTTCAATGTTTTAAAAAAATCTCTTGCAGAATAAAATTACAAAATCTCAGTTGGGTGTGGTGGTGCACACCTATAATCCCAATCCTCCAGGCAGCTGAGGCAGGAGGATCACAAGTTCCAGCCCCGCCTGGGAAACTGAGCAGGACCCTGTCTTGCTTTAGTGAGAAATAAAGAAAGAGCTGTGGATGTGGCTCAGTACGAAGGCCCTGGGTTCCATTCCTGCACCACCAAAACAGAACTACAGAATCTCTCTGAAGAGCTCATAGCCAGAAACTCCCTATCACATTGAAAAATTTAGACTGAGGCTCCCCAGAGTCACTTGTGGCTCAACTGCCACCTCTGTTAGCTTACTGAACCGCGTTCCACCCTCAGGGCGCAGCTCAGTCACACCTAGGCTATGAGAAAAGCAACACTGCTCTACAAAACGATGCCAGCTTCAAGATTACGAACAAAGAACTCGAGTACCACAGAGTCTAACCCCAGCACAGGGATCATCCTGGAACTTCATAAACATTAGGGTTGAGAGCACGAACTCATCCACCACTCCCAAGGTGATGGCATTAACTGGTCAATCCATTAATCACCTCTTAAAGGCCTAACCTCTCAACACTGGTACACTGAAGACTCAGTTCCAACACACGAACTTTTGGGGGACACATTCAGAGCGCAGAGAGGCCATTACTTTACATGGGATCTGCAGGACAGCCCATGAAGTCACTGAGGCCCACTGTTCCATCTTCTCACCTCCTCATGCTTCGCAAGGAGCTTTCCACCCTCATGTTGGTCCCCGCATGGTCCCTGCTGTGGAGGAGGTAAAGCCTTCCCCTAGGACTCTTCTTATTCCTGCAAAGGAAATCCCTCCTCCTTTCTTATCTCGTTGGCTGGAACCAGGACGTGTACTCCCCCTCGCCCCGTCACCCACAAGAGACTGACTGCCATGTCAGGTACAGATCCACCAGGATGAATCCACCCTAGACCCTCCCCACTCCAGAGCACCAATGCCAGGACGAAGATAGCAGGGCGGGCCTCTGAGGAGGCAGGGGAAACTCAGTTTCTGGACTAGATTCCGGTCTGAAACATCGGAAGTCTACTCAACATCACCATGAAGAGCAAGCTGGCCAGGTTCGATGTCCACAAGTGGTTCTACCATCCACCTCAGAGTATTTGCTCTCCCCTAATGTGGTGCCTGGCAGCACACCTGCCTTGAGGATCAGAAACAGGCCATCTAAACAAAGGGACCTCGGAGCAGCCGTCATGGCTCATGTTCATCCAGCCTCAGCCTGCCACCTGGAGCTTCTGGTCCCTGAAGTCTCAACCCGAGCTCAGCAGGCACCTGTCTGGGCTGGGATGCAGCTCAGTGGCAGAGCACCGGCCACCATGCGCCAGGTCCTGGGTTCCACACAATAAACTAAAATCAGTCCAACACTTCTGCCGTCCCCCACATGACCACAGAGAAAGAATTCAAGGTGTAGAAGCCCCCGCCCAGTGTGGGATCTTGAAGAGGTTTGTGACTGCTACATGCAGCCCCCAACAGGCACCTGCGCAAAGCCCCCCTCGGAGTTGCCCCTCCTCTCAGCCAGAATCCACCCTTCCCTGGCATCTTTTGGGAGAGTTCAGTACATTTCCATTTCCCGCTGGGAGAAGGGGAGGAGGCAGATGCAAACAGCTGTCAGTTCTGGCAAAATGTGGAATGAAGTGTTGGGCAATTCTCAACAACTCTTTCTTAACTGTATTACAGCATCTGTTAGCAGAGGCTCTGAGAACTCAAAAAGGCTTTGGAAGGACCTCAGGAAGCCCAGAAGCTTCTGGGATTTACATAAAATCACATCTTGGCTGCAGCAGAACCCACTCGGGAGAGAGAGCAGCAAGAATGAAGGTGGGAAGAATAATTCTGTCGCCAGCAGCCAGGGCTGACTTGATCTAATCATGCAAGTTCGTTTCCTCAGTCACTCACCAATTTGGTACCTAGAGCTCTTCTATGTTCTTGCCAGACGTCAAAAACTACTGTAGTTGAGGCTAGGGTATGATGGCTCAGTGATGAAGTGCTTGCTTAGCACATGAGGCCCTGGGTCCAATCCCCAGCACAGCCACCACCAACAACAACAGCAAACCTGCAAAGAAATGTGAAAGTAACCCTCCCCCACACCAAGACCTCCTTGGGGCACCTCCCCTCCTGCAGAGTGCCCCTGAGGGAGGCCCTGGGCCGCACCCACCCATCTCCTGCAATGTCCACTGGACTTTGAATCTAAAGACCCTCACTCAAAATCGGGGAACTCTGAAGTGCAAAGAATGCTAAATGTCAGCCTGCCAATCCCATCTGCTTCCATCACGACCGAGTTTTTTTTTTTCTGTGTGATAATTCAGACTTCGAGCAAAGGATGGCAGTGATTGTGTTCAGGGCCCTTTTCCATGTGCTAACGCTGGGATTTCATCACTATGTTTTTCTTTCATAATTAAGAAAAGAAAGTGGCAACACTTTCCATCTCATTTTATAAGTGATACAGGATTACTGCTGTCTCCTAAGAAACAAACAAAGGGGGAAGGAAACTAAAGTTGGCCACCAACATGGTGGCAAAACCATTTTAAGATTTTTAAAAAGAACAGCTTCCTAACCACTCAAGGTTTTCCCATCTGCGGGCGGAAAACATTCCCTGCTTCCAAGTCTACAGTCACCAACAGATCCGGAGGCATGGTACTTTTCTCTCCTAATTCTTCAGTTTGATTTCTTCCCAGCTGGTTCCAAGATTAATTCCCTTTCCTTATTCACATGTTGCTTATCTGTTTTCCATCACCTACCATTCCTCAGAGGTCATTAATCTCCTCCCAACCCTTTGGGTTCTTCCCACTCCACTAAATAATTTAAAAGCAATCTTGCAGCTCAGCCATTTTGAGTCTGGCACGGATTGCAAAATCTCCGCTCAGATGGAATCTCTGTTCTGTCTCTCTTGCTGTCATTTCCCCCTTACGCTGCTCCTCGGTTGGTTTCTCAGTTCTAAACTCCTTAGCCACGGTCATCTACAAATCAACTTAGGAAAACTAACCCGAAGTCCAGAGACCTGAGGGAAGAAGATACTCACAGAGAAACAATGCCAAAGAAGAGGGTGGAATCTGAAGGGAAAGTGCAATGACTGTCACAGCTGGGGACACGGCTGCAAGACGCAGGCAGCTAGGAGGGCCCTGTGTCCTCAGCCAGAAGGGCACCACAGGTAACACCACTGTGCCTTTAGTGACTCTCCTGAGTCGAAAGAGAGCTGGATAAGGTGCAGCAGTGACAGGGCTGCCCTGGGGACCCTGACCCTGGGGGCATCTGCCCACCTGCTGTGTCCTCTGTGGGGATGGGGGTAAGAGCCCCACCTCCCACTGCTCCTACACAGCGAGCAATGAAGGGGCTCAACTAAACCTCCACACTCAGCAAGGCTCAGAAGGTGCCAGGGGGTAACTTCAAAGAGCTAGACCTGGGTCTCTTAAAAAGACAGATACAAGGAGAGACTGTGGGGAACCCGGAACTCACGAATGTTGTCAGTGGGAATGTAACAGTGCAGCCTCTGTGGAAAACCATTCGGCAGGTCCCCCAAAATATTAATTCCTGTAGGACCCCACAATCTGCTCTTAGCCAATATCTAAAGTATGCATATACCCTCATAAAAATCTGCACACAATGTCCACAACAGCATTATTCATTACAGCCAAGTGAAGACAAGCCAAATGCTCCCCCAACTGATAAACAGATAATTGTGTTATCCACAAAACAAAGCATCACCCACAAATAAAAACGTCAACATCTCAGTGACATGTGACTGACTGTGCATTCTTGATATGCCAAGTTGAGAAGACACTTACCCTCATAGCCCCACAGTGCCAGTCTAATCCGCAGAAAAACATCAGAAAATCTCAACTGAGGGGTATCCTATGAAACCCTGACCAGCACTCTTCACAACCGGCAAGGTCATCAAACCTCAGACACTGTCACAAACAAGAAGAGCCTAAAGTGGCATTATAACTAAACATAATGTGTCCTGAGTGGGTCCTGGAACAGAAAAGGTCACTAGACAAAAACTAAGGAAATGTGCATTAAGTGGGGACTTCAGTTAATATCATGTGTCCATTTTGGTTCGCTGATGTAAGATAAGGAAAGGAATGTGGGCTATGAGAGCTCTCTGCATTACCTTTATACTTTTTCTGTAGTCTAGAAACTGGCCTAAAATAAAGAATTTCTTTTAACTTTAAAGAAAGTGACATTAATGAACCTTGTAAACATTATGCTGAATGAAGTGAGTCATTCAATCATTAAAAATAGCCATTATTCTAGATATTTCTATTTATACAAAAAATTCAGAACAAGTAAATCCACAGAGCCGGAAAATAGATTGGTGGTTTCCAGCGACAGAAGGGTAAGATGACTGTTGAATGAATAGGGACTTGATTTTCAGGGTGACAAAACAGTGTTCTAAAACTGATAATGGCGTTGACTGAACAGCTTTGAGAACATTCTAAAAACCGCTGAGTTGTACACTTTAAAGTGGTAAATTTTATCGTATGTGAGTCATGTGAAGTTGTTATTTAAAAAAGAATCAAGCCAAGGGAAAGTTGAATCATAAAATTGCTTTCATTTGACCAATTGTAAGTTAAGAGACTTTATTTTTTTTAGGCCAGTTTTAGGCATAAAGAAAAACTAAACGAAGTACATCATTCTTATACTTCCCTCTCTTGCACCTAGCTCCTACCTCGGTATTCCTTATTATGTTCATTCACTAGCACAGCACGTCTGTTACACTGATCAACCAAAAATGACACAGTATTATCGCAGCAGGGTCCGCAGCTTCTGTGGATTCTGACGAATGTACGCTGACATACACCCATCACTAAGAGAGTCCTTGGGCTTCGCCTTTAGTCCCTCTCTCTCCCCAAAGCCCTGGTTCTCTTTGCTACTTCCACACTTCTGCCTTTTGCAGAATGAGGTCAGATGGTTAGAATCACACAGCATGTGGCCTTTCCAGAGTAGCTCCCTTCACTAACACTCAGCCACCTTTGACATACAAAAGCTGCAATTTTACGCTGTATGTAATAGGATAACTTCCTTTCAGGTACACACAAAGCAAAACATACATGTATTTGTATATAAATATACATAAAATAGACCCCTAGGCCACTGTTTCTTTTAGTTTCAGTTACCTGAGTCAACTGCAGTCCAAAAATTACAAAATGGAAAATTCCTGAAATAAACAGAGACCACTGTCACAGCACTTTTGACAGTATATTGCTGTAATTCTCCTATTATTAGTCATTCTGTTAATCACCTGCTGTCTGATTTATAAGCTGTATCATAAGTATGTATGTGCAGGAAAAGGGCACCTATCCATAGTTGGTCCTGGAACATCTCCACTCCAGATAAAGCCAGGCTGCCACTCACGCCTGCGACTGTGGGCCGTCTGTGCCACCGAAAGCCCTGAACGGCTCACCGTCACTGGCACATGCATACAAAACTGTGACCAGTCTCAACATTCCTTCCAGCACTGACTGAGCACCTCCCACAGAGCCAGCTGGTGGGATGCAACAGCAAGAAAGACAGCCACCGCCCTGTCCTTGGGGGCTCTGTGACTGTGAGAAAGAGTCCCTGTGAGGGCCAAAGTCCTTGCGCCTGTGCCACCCAGGAGGGCAAACAAGGATTTGGCACAAACACACGGACGAGTAGAACCAGCTAGCAAACAGGTGGAGACGGCAAGGAACAAAAGGCAGCATGCCAGACCAGGAGCTAGACGCACAGGTGTCTGGTGGGGGCGGGGCGCAGAGAGCACCTGGACAGGTAAGGAGGAGCCGGACAGGCCTGCAGGGCACCGCAGAGGGCAGCCCCAGTGCTGGGGCCCTCTCCTCCATCAGAGCCCAAGCACAGCCAATGACAACTGGACACATGATTGATCTCACTTATAGAACTCAGGCAGCTTTATCACTAGAAAGTTCATGGTTGTATCGAACTGCAACCCACATCCCAGTAACATCCACCCAGTGTCAAAGAGCACAGGGCCATGGCTAAGTTCCTCCACTTAGCACATTTTCAAAGATCAGAGGCCCTCACCAACTCCAAGCTCCCCATAAGCCTCCTGCAACTGCTCTTAGCACAAGTAGCTCCCTGGTGCCAACTACTTCCATTTAAAATAAGATGGAAGAAAAGTCTTATGCTAGCTTTCCAAAGAAGGACTTTCAAGACTGGTTGGTATCTGGAGGTAAGAAGTCGGAAAATGGTTAAAGAGAGACACTGTCCTGGTGTGACCTACCATCTTAGCAGAACAGACACAAGAGATGTGAAAATGTTCTGTAATTCCATCTTGGTGATGGTCACATGATTCCATAAATATCCTAGAAACCTGCGAACTGTACTCTTTGAAGGGGCAAATTTTATGGCTTGGGAGCTTGATCCCAGTGACTCTGCTGTTAGAATGAAAGGGACAAGAAGGGCTTGCAAATGTCCTGCACGTGTGGTTGGCAGTCAAATTGAAAAAGTTTGCTTACATGTAACAAAAACCCCTTTCACTTCAGATGACTGCAGATGGAAAAGTAAAATAAGGCAGAATTCACCAATAATCCCACCAAACTGAGTTTTCCTGTCTCAATCCTTCCCTACAAATGAGAGCGCCTGGCTAATGACCTCACTTCTATACCACTCCCCCCAACTCAGTCCTACTGCTTAGGACTTCACATGAGGTTTTAGGGTATATGGTTAGCTTCCAAGCCTATCAGAAAACCTTAAAGGACAAATACAATGCTATAAACTTACCTCTTCATACCACCAAGACAATCCACGGCTCATAAGTGCACCTCCACAAACGTTTGCAAAGGCCCCTGACATTAGTAGGGGTTTTGTATGAGAGTCCCTGAACTCGATTCTCAGGCAAACAGAATCCCTCGGCTCAAACATGGTATGCCTCCAATCTGCACAAGATTCAACTTACTTTGACTCTGGTCTTTCTTTAAACACCAAATTCACCAGTATAAATTCATATGAGACCAAAGCCCGACTCATATAAAAATAGTGGTTCAAGAGAACCCACATGGGGGGAGAGAAGGGAGCCAAGGGATGGACATCTTGTCAATTTTTTTCTTTTTTTTTTTCTTCGAATAAATGTCACTTTTTGAGGCAAAAAAAAAAAAAAAGAGAGAACCCACAAATTATTCACTGTCTCTGAGCATTTGATCATCTGAATCCAATGGGAAGCACCAGTTCACAACCTGTGCCTTGTTGGGGCTCAGAAAATGAAACTGTTTTCAAGTCCACTTACTGAAATTTCATTAACCAAGGAAGATTAAATTCATATCATAGAGAACTGAAAATCAAGATACCCAGAGGCAGGGGAACTCGGTCCCAGGCCACTGTGCGTGCACTCTCTGGTGTTGTGGCTTGTATATAGACATCCGCTGGTCTCAAGAACTCAAGCACTCAAACCTCATGCGCTCATAGGTGGGGCTTTTTGGAGGCAACTGGATCTAGGGTGTGATACTAGGATTAAGGGTTTGTGGTAATGGATTAGTCCACTAATTGGTTTATCAGAGTTCTGGGTGTGGCTAATAGGAAGGCCCATCCTGGGCATGGGTGGCACCATTCAAAAGGCTTGTAGCCTGGATGAGATAAAAGGGAAAGGGAGGCCTGCTGCTTCGCTGTCTCTCTGCTTCCTGGCTGCCTGCCATGAGCTGTTTCTGTTCCACCATGCCACCCTTCCCTGGAGTCAGCTGACTATAGATTGAAACCTCTACAAATGCAGCTAAAATAAACTTTTCCTCCTTTAACTTTGGGTGTCAAGTATTTTATCTCAGGAACAAGGAAAGTAAGACATCATTCATTTCCCCTAAAAATCATTTACTCCCTCTCTAAAACTGCCTGTAGCACCCTTTTCACTTCTGTCTCACCTATGAAGAGGGTATTTATATTTCACCCATCGCCTTTTCCTGGAGCTTGCATGTTGTGCATGGCTCCTGAGTACACAGGCATGTTAATACACTTGACTTACTTTATTCCTGTTAATCTGTATTTGATTATGGAGTGCTGGCCACGATTCTTTATGATTCAGAGGAAAGGAATCAACTCCCTTTTCCACTCCTACAATCTTAACCTCACCTTCAGTATTGTCACTAAAAAATCTCAAAGGATCACTCTGAGGCTATTAACAGCCTCCTTTAATATATTTCTCTTCTTTCCAATGAGGAAAAAAAATGTATCTGGGCTCCCACAATATCTCCTGTTTTAAGTCTCCTGAGGAAATTGCTCTTTTTGATGGTTCATGTCTTAGTCTGTTTTCTGTTGCTACAACAAGAAATCTAAGGCTGGGTGCTTTATAAGGAAAAGAGGTATATTCAGCTCATAAATGTGGAGGTTCAAGAGCCGGTGCTGGCTTCTGCTCAGCACTGGTGAGAGCCCCACAGCAGATGGCAGCCATGATGGGGAAGCATGTGCAGGTGAGACCACAGGTGAGAGAAGGCAAGAGACCCAGAGAGGCCAATTCAGTCCCCCAAGACCTGACCCACTCCCAAGGGACAGGGTTAGCCCATTCTTTAGGGTGGGTGTCTCTGGGCCGTACCTCTTAGAGATCTACCACTGCCACAGCGGGACCGAGCCTCTAGCCCATCCAAACCACAGTGGTGGGTAACATAAATTTTAACTACAGCTGCCCACTCCAGGTCTTCATCCTGCAAGGTAGAGGGTGGGGCTTCCTGTGACCCTGCTGGGAAAGTTCCTAGGTCCACTTTAACAGAACTGTCACCCACGCATCATCAGGGTGGATTTGAAAAGAACCAAGAGCCACTCTGAGCAGCTGGACCCTGCCTACATCTGTGCCACCAAGACCTCCTCCCATCCCCCCCAAGAGCCAGCACATAAATCCAACTCCACTCCAATACTGGAAGGACACCATGTGAAATGGATGTTTGGGGAGAGTTTTGCCCATCTCACTAAAGGATAAGAAGATGGAAAGGAATCAAATCCTCAATGAATTACACAGGTGATTATATAGTATTATTAAGACTCAAATATGTAGATACATATCTGTATCTCACTACCTGATTCAAAAATCCTGGAACTATGATATTTATTTTTTCATTAACTTTAGGTCCTTGTTTGTAAACATTATAGGCTAGGGTCTTAGCTGGGTGGTAGAGTGTTTCTCTGGCATGCAGGAGGCCTGGAGTTCAAACCTCAGCACTGCATGAAAAGAGAACAAACAGGAAGCTTCACCTGCCCATATGAGCCATGCAGAAGTGGGCAGAATCCAGGCGGCATCTCACCCCCTCAGTGGGAATTTCCTGAACACCTGCTAAGCTCCAGGTGCTTCCAGACCTTGGGGGACAAATCTACAAAAGATCAAGGAGGTCTGGCCCGAGGAGGGAAGCACACAAAAATAAATCCACATGAGAACAAACCCCATAGATAGTACCTTCAAAGGTGACAGAGCCACAGAGAAAAGAGAGAACTCACTAAGGGGTACCAGGAGAGATCTGAAGTGAAGAGTAAACACAATTCAATTAATGGGGCCCCAGATACTCACACCTGGGCCAAGGGCTGTGCTTCATTGCTTTTATCAAAATGTAAGTGTGAAATTTTATATATTGAAATATGGAACTGATAATTGATATCAGCCAAATAGTACTGAGGCCAGTCAAGCCTCAGGCACCTGAGCAGGATGCACACATGGCATCACAGACACTTGTCCCCACTGCCAGCCAAGCGGCACCTGACATGTGGCCAGCCCCAAGGAGGGGCAGGAGAAACACTGTCCCTTTCCCACCAAGAGTTCCACAAACAGCTCTGGACAAATCCTAGTGCTCTATTTGATTTTCAGGACACGGTTATCAACAGCTGCCTACCACATCAAGAAAGAAGCAAATGCTTTAGCTCAAAGACATGTGAAACAGTTTCCCTTTAATACAGGGAGAAGTTGAAAGTGGATTTTAAATAAAAGGTCATTACGCTTGTTCCCCACTTTAAAAATAAATAAAATCTATATACCTATGACAAAAGTAAAGCAGAATCAGTTGAGGCATGGCAACCAAGGCTGAGGAACCCCACACACACAGGAGGGAGGACGAGGATGCTCTTTAGACTGTGCTGAATCCTAGGCCAGGTCCCAGTCTCTGCACAGCACCCGCCAACCTCTGAGCAACACTGAGGCTTAGCTTTTAAAAGCAAACAGAAAAACAGAGAACAAAAAGGCTTACGACAGCAATAGGAAGAAAGAACCCAAGTAAAAGCTGAGCAAAGGACTGGAAGAGACATTTCTCCACAGAAGACCAGGGAAAAGGAAGTCAAAATCCGATGAGATATTGGTAAGCAGGAAGAGCAGGTTCAAATGGGAAGGGGAAGAAGGGAGGGGAGGGGAATGGGAAAAAATAATTAAGATATATTATGTGCAGGTACAAAGTTCCCATGATGAATGTGATCAATAAGAATGACAAATGTGTACTAACAGAAAATAAAGTTTAAAAAAACAGTGAGAAAGCACCTCACATCTCTGTGGACAGCTATGTTTAAAAACTGTTAAGGCTGCAGAGAAATTGGAACCCCCAAACAATGCTGGTGAAAATACAAAATGGTGCACTTATTGTGGAAAATAGTTTCACGTTTCTACAAAAAGAAGCCAAGTGTTGTGGCACAGACCTGCAATCCCAGCACTCTAGGTGGCAGAGGCAGGAGGATCTCAAGTTTGAGCCCAGTCTGGGAACTTAGCAATTTAGCCAAAGTCTGCTGCTAAATAATAGTTAAAAAAAAAAAAAAGAAGAAGAAAGAAAGAAAGACTAGCGATGCAGCTCAGTACAAAGGTGCTGGGTTTAATCCCCAGTACTGCAAAACAAAATAGTTTATCCACAGAATGACTATTTGATCTGCAGCTCCACTCATAGGTAAATACTCAAGGACATGAAGACATGAAGTATACACAAAATGTTACATGATCCATTCCCCTTTTCCTTGCTGTCGAATGAGAACCAGGTTAACTAACAACCATTTGATGTCCATACTACATGTTGTTCTCCTTAAAGAATGTTTTTTTCAGCTGAACATGGGGACAACACATCTGAAATCCCAGCACTCTGGGAAGCTGAGACAGGAGGATCCCAAGTTCAACCTCAGCCTGGCAAACTTAGTGACTTGGCGACAACTTATCTTAAAATAAACAATTTTTAAAAGGGCTAGGGACATAGCTCACTCAGTGTAAAGGCCCTGGGTTCAATCCCCCATGCCACAAAAACAAAAATTTTTTTAATGATTAGACGGGATTCTTTTCCAATACCTGTGGATTATCGGGGTTCATGTGTCCTCCCATGTCAAGCCTCACACCAGCCCAGTCCAGCTGGTGGCTGACTGTCCCCTCCGGGGTACAGACCCAGCCCATCCCTCCCCCTCCTTCCCGAGCGCCTGCCCCTACAGGCTCACCCTGCCTCAGCTCTGCTGACCGTGCACGCCCCAATCCCACAAGCAAAATCCTGCTCGATGCAACCCCGACTGCACACTACACTTCTCCCTCATGCCAAAGGCTTTTCCAGCCAAAAAGAAAACAACAAATGAACGAACAGATGAATGAAAGAAAGAGAGAGAGAAAGGGAGAGAAAAGAAGAGAAAAGAAACCCGCTAGCAGTAAAGGAGATGCCGTAATTGTACTAACTAGGTGACTTCAAAGAATTCAGTGATCACGCAGCACACAGGAAGTGCTCAAGGTATTCCACTGGAAAAGCCAACAAGGCGGCAGCCTGAGGCATACAGCAGGTATGTATGCCTGTCCGTGGCTGGCTGAAACAGTGTCTATGGCTGGCTAAAACAGTGTCTATGGCTGCCTATGGCTGGCTGAAACAGTGGAGAAGACGCCCTTCCGGGCAGTGCTGTCTACTGGAATTCTGCAATGATGGAGATGTGGATCGTGGCCCATTCCCACAGCCAGTGGGCACAACGGATCCACTGCAGACGTGGATCTAGGGTGTCCAACACCACCGCCTCCTGCCACATGTGGCTGCTGAGCATGTAAATTTGGCCAATGCAGTCAAGGGACTGTTTGCAATCTTATTTCATTTTAATTAATGTTAATTAAATAGCCACATGTGGATAGTGGCTACTTATTGGACAGTGCAGCTATGAATGGATGCATGCCCTGGCCATCCTGATACTGCACTCCCAGAATTTGCAGAAGACAATTTGCAGCTGGCTAACCAAAGAAATGGCAAGCAAAACAAAAATATGGAGCCAAAGAAATGTACAAAAGTCTGAACAAATGTTTTCTTCTAACACTAAAATTTACGTGAATAATTGTTTAAAAAAACATAAATATTATATGCTTCCTTAGTCATTAATATGTGATAAATAACGATAATGTGGTTAGGGGAGCTTGCCAGGGACATGACACCCCACTCACTGTACCTATTCACTGTACAGAATGGGAGGGGCGATCCTGAGATGTGACAGTACTCTGGCATTCAACAGTGACAGACACTTGGATGGAGAAACCACCAACAGGGCCTCAGAAGCAAGTATTTTTCCTTGGTGAGGAAGGAACATGGAACTTGCCCAGTTTCCCTGCATGTGACTCACATGCACACCTAAGAAGATACCAACTGCTATCCTCCCAGTAAGATGTAAACCATATAAATACAGGGTGGATTAAGGATGTGTGATAACTAAATTGGTTTAGCATAGTTCTGGGTGTGGACAATGGAAGCCCCACCCTGGGCGTGGGTGGCACCAATCAATAGGGTTGTAACTCAAACGGAATAAAAAGGAAAGGGAGGCTGCTGCTCCTTGCTGCTTCCTGCCTAACCTGCCATGGGCTGTTTCTCCTCTATGATACCCCTCTGCCATGCTGCCCTGCCTTGGAGGCAGCTGATTATGAACTGAAACCTCTACAAACTGTAATCTAAAATAGACTTTCCCTCCTTTAACTTGTGGGTGTCAGGGATCTTGTCTCAGCAATGAGAAAAGTAACTAAGACCATCCTTTTTATATTACATATATGTTAATACAATTTTAAAAACTAAAGATGACAATTTTTTATTAAAAAAAAAAATCTTGTGTCATTGGATCTGGTGAAATGGTGCTTTTTTTTGCTCCATTTCCCAGGTCAGCTTCGGTCCAACAGAACCAAGCAATCTTTTTCAGAGCATAAATCTTTCATCAACTCCCAAAGCGTGTGCTAGCCACCGCTGGGTAAGAGGCACACTTCCCCCGTGAACTGCAACCACAGATGAGTGGCTCTCTCAGAAGCCAGGATCCTGAAGTCACCTGGTGGTCTCCACTCTCAGCGGCTTTACGTTTCTCCTCCAACTCCCAAAACTGGCACACACTTAAGTGTGACCTGGTGATACTGGGCACAGAAAGACTGCACCAACCTCCTGAGCAGCAGGGAGGACTATGCCCAACACACACACCCCAGAGCCTGAGGTCCTCAGACTGAAGGGCTGGGGCAAAAGCCGGGGCCACCTCCATCCCCATTTCCCAGTCTCTCTGCTGTCTCAGAACCTGTAATTGTCTACTCAGCTTCCACTCATCACAGGGACATTCGTAATAACTATGCTTTCTTCTTTTCTGTACTCTTGATGCTCTGGCATTTGCGGCCCTACCAGCTGGGGAGAGACAGCTCCTCCCAAGAACCTCCCAAGAACAGCAACTCCTGGAGACGGCAAAGGTCTGGTGGGAGCTCCTCTCACAGACAGACCAAGCAAGCCGTCTCCTGAGCAAACTCAGGTACCAGCCAACACTCCTCTACCTTGAGCACCGTGGGGCCAGGCACCAGGAACCAGGTGAGGGACCCTCCCAGGCCCCAAAGCACACCAGACGATTCAGACTAGCCACCCTAAGCTTTTTCTCGTGGAAGTCCCAATAGCGATCTGGCCTTGGCTTTCCTTCATTCCGTTCTGCCTCCTGAGCAGACCTGGTACCTGCCCTGGGGCCCTACATGGCATGGGGCGTCCCTTCCTGTGGGATGTGTGAGAAATAAAATCTTACTATGTGTTATGGTTTGTGTCTAGATGTCCCCCCAAAGCCTCATGTGGTAAGAGATAGCTGGATCTAGAGTGTGTGATTACTAAATTGATCCATTGATCGGTTTGGCATTGTTCTGCTGGGATCAAGGATGTGAGCCTGAGATTGGGGGGTGGGAGTGTGGGCGGCCCTGGGGGCAGGTAGCCTAGATAATAGATACAAGAAGAAGCTTAACTAGCTGCTTGTTTGCATTGTTTATTTGCATACATTCCTTGCAATTCCTCACTTTACTTTGCGGCCGGCTGGCTGCCAGTCTGCCACGAGCCCACCCTGCCTCGGATCCAGCGGACTATAGACTGAAACCTCTGCAGACTGTGAGTTAATAAACCTTTCTTCCCCTAACTTTGGGTGTCAAGTATTCTGTCCCAACAACGAGAGAAAAGTAACTAAAACACTATGTAACATCTCACGCACATGAATGATGACTGATACACTCCTCCCCAGACTGTGGCCACATAGAGAAATGATGATATAGCACACTCCAATGCTTGCAGCTGCTCACCCTGAGCACGGAACAGGACGAGGGGGATGGGCTTCCCACAGGGAGAAGAGCCCAGTCTCAGGCAGCCAGACCACTCCTGCCAGATGTGATTCACCATTCCAGGGACAAGACTCTAGTCAAACTGTGCTACAGTAGCCCCCTTGTTCATGGGGAAACACTGCAAGACCCCAGCAGATGCTTAAATCTGCAGAGGGTACCAAAACCTAGAGACCATGTTTTTTCCCATACATACCTACTTGTGATAAACTTTGTGGACCAGGCACGGTAAGAGATTAACAACAAAAACTAATGATAAAATAGAACAATTACAATTCTGTAATCAAAGTGTCAGCATCACTACTCTTGCACTTTGAGGCCATTATTATAAGCGTTGTGTGAGCACAAGCACTGCGACAGCTGATCTGATAACCAGGAGGGCAAATAAGGGGTTAACAGAGGAAGGGTAACATACACAGTGTGAATACGCTGGACAAAGAGATGATTCAGGCTGGGGTAGAAAAGCATGGAATGGCGTGAGATTTCATCACTTTGTTCAGAATCACACACAATGTAAAACTAACAAATTGTTGCTTTCTGGAATTTTTTATATTTTTAGAGCATGACTGACCTCAGGTAACTGAAAGTGAAACTGCAGGCGTGAGAGACAACTTTACCTCTCTCTGCCTCCTTTTCCTTCTCTGGAAAAGAGACTCGTAACAGCCCCTCCCCTCAAAGACTGTTCAGGCGATGACATGGGATATTTAATCTAAAGAGCAAAGAGCAGACCCTGACACAAAGCAAGTGCTGAGAACTGGTTCAGACACCACCGTGGTTCATAAACATTAAACGAAAAATTACAGAAATAAACAATTTGTAAGTTTCGAATTGTGCTCCATGTTATTCTTCTGCGGGTTTTGAAGAGAACCCAACCTTGGTGACTTCACTGTTCTCCCTGAAGATGGCTGGACCCATGCTGTTGTGGGAGAGCCACCATGACGTCTATAGTTCTTTCTATGGGTGCAGAAACAGTGGACCAACACACCCAGAGTTCCCCTAATACGGTCCTGAAAGTAAAAGAACACCATGGCCAAATTTGTTCGCAAAACAAGGTGTTAGAAAATACAAAACTGGTTTTTGTACAACTGTATGCATGGATTCCCAAATGCGTCCACCCTGGGGCCTTTCTTTGGTGAAGGAGCCAAGAGAGGAGTGCTCAGGGAAACCCACCTGGGAAACACTGTGGCAGCCACTGAAGAAAGTTTCGAGTGCCACACAGGGTCATGGCAGTGTCAAAGCCAGTCCAGGCGTCAGCATGGACTCCCCCAGGCGACAAATACTTTGCAATTACAGAAGATACTAGACAGCTTCATAAAGGTGTGACAGTGGCAAAGAGGATTCTGATCTGTCCAGTCGATTTCATACACTTTCAGGGCACCACAGTAACACCCACAGAACAAGTGCTGTTTCAAACATAAAAGAACTAGCAGCAGAACTACTTCTGGTCTCGGCTATAGTTTGGATGAGTGCTCTCCAAAGGCCCATAAGTCAAGGCGGGTTTCCAAGGTGCCAATACTGGGAGGGCTGCGGCTCCTTAAAAGGTGGAACCTACTTGAGGTCTTTAGGTCACAGGGCATGCATTCCAAGGGGACAGTGAGACCCCAAACTCTCAGTTCCCCTGCCTTCCTTGCTCCAAATGTGAGTGCTCACTCCCATACGCACTCCCTCCATGACTATACCACCTTCTCAGAGGCCCGAAGAATGGGGTCACTGGTCTCAGACTTGAACCCCCAGATCTACAAGGCATAAAGAACCTGTCTTTACGTCCTAAGTACCCAGGGTCAGAGATATGATAATGGTGACAGAGCTGCTGAATACATGCAGTCCCTGCACGTGGAAACTCTTCAACTTAGTGCATGATCCAAAGCCGTCTGACACCCATGCAGGTGACTTCTAATGAAAGGTGGCCAAGCAAAGCCACCTCGCTCTGCTCCCCTCACCGACACACTCCTCTCTGAAGAACACGGAGGCACAGACTTGACTCCACACCACAGAGAAAAGCGAAGCAAAAGTAAGGGCAGCACCAGAGGCACCCAACTCCACAAGCCTCAGGAAGAGAACAGGTTGTCCACTGCCTTAAACAGCAACCTCACAAGCGTCACTGGAGGATGCTAAGGCCACAGGTGCCAGGGAACCTAAGCGCCACACAGCCTTCCCACAGACCCGATGAGCCAGATGGAACACCAGGGAGCAGGGACGACAGGAAAGCTGAGGAAACATGCTACCCTTGTTGAGATTCCCAGACTTGTGTCCTGCAGCAGTGGGCACTCATCCCTGACTGCACAAGGGACTGAACTAGACTGAACTGGAAGCTTTAGAAAATTCTGGGCCCAAGCCACAGCACAGCCACCTTTAACCACAAGGATCAGCAGAGAGGAGGCAAACTGCCCACCAGTGTTTTTTAAAGTAGAAAAGTAGAGATTCCTCAGTCACGCTGTTGCTGGAAGCTTCTCGAAGCAGCCTGGGCCCCACCCCAGACCGATAAAAAGCTACAAAAGGGAGTCCCTCAGGCAGGTAAGGCTGAAGGCCACTGAGCCCAAGGATACCAAAGACCAAGGGCAGAGCTGCTGAGTACACACAGCATGGTACAAGTTACCCACAAGATGTCATCCTGAAGACTCAATGGAGAAGAAACACAGTTAGTCCTTGGCATGCATCCTGCACCCAATGATTCAACTGACTCCGTGAAAATATCTGACAAGAAGAACTGTGTCTGTGCGGAACACGGGTACACACATTCCCTAAAAGACACAGTATGACAACTCTCTGCAGAGCCTTTGCATTGTGCTAGGTATTGTGAGTAACTGAAAATGACTTAAAGTACACAGGTTACATGCAAACACATCCCATACACAGAACCGGAGCATCTGCGGATTCTTAGACCCAATCTCCCACAGTCACTGAGGAATGAACACATATTCAAAAGTATAATCAATGAAAATGAGACTAAAACAATGCAAGGCAAGTTGCAAACCTTAGACTTAATTGTCAAGAAAAATGGACGTGGGTTGTTTGTAACATGACACAAACTGGTTAAGTTACTGAATTTCAAGAATTCATAATATTTACCTAGTGAATACTTGCACTTTTTAATTTTTATCTTCTATTCATGTGGATTTAGACAGATATCCCAAAGAAGACCACAGCATGGTAGCGCACAACCGTAACCCCAGCACTCAGGGATGCTGAAGCAGGAAGATCACGGGTTCAAGCCCAGGCTTAGCAACTTAGTGAGGCAGTGAGACCCTCTCTCAAAATTAAAAAAAAACAAAAAAAAAAAAACTGGGAGCTGGAGATGTGAAGGTCCTAGGTTTAATCTCTAGTACTACAAGGAAAAAAAAAGGTAAGAAAATAAATCAAACAAAACAGAGAGAAAAATGGCACACTAAAAATAAAAATACCCCAAAATATAAAACAATGAAGGCCAAATACATCATCTCAATAAATATAATTGAAGAAAATCTAGTACCTAAAAGAAAAAGATAAACTGATAGGATCAGAACTAAATAAAATTGTTATATTTAAAATCTGTCTGCATCCAAACTACAAGATATAAAAGGCAAAGACTGGGGCTGGGGATGCAGCTCAGTTGTAGAACACATACAATATATGCATATCAGGCTCAGAACACTGGTTCAAGCTCCAGTACCATAAATAAACAAATAACCAAATTCTACGTGAAACAAAGATTAAACTATAAAAATTAAAATCACAGAAACGTCCCAAAAAGGATAATTTTTAAAAATAGAATGACAAAAGGGGTTTTAACATATGACACAAAACTCACTATGCATCAAATAAAAACCAGCTTAGTTTGGCACTGTAAAAACCAAAATTCCTCACACGGAGAGAAAAATCATAAGTAAAGTCAAAGGACAACCTGAGACAAAATTATTTTCATATGATCTAGAAGCCCAGTAAATATGCCTAGAACTATTCTTAGAAATCTAAAAAATAAAAAAAAGAAATCTATGCGATAATTGAGAACAGAGTATTAGTAGTGAATGTAAACACTCATTTCCCAGAGGAAAAAAAGAAACACAAATGCCTTATTACGGCCAAACTTTTAAATGTTACTATACAGAATGAAGATATCATTTCTATTTTTCAGACTTCAAAGGGTAAAATGCCCGTAATCATGTCCCAGAACAACACGAAAAGTTCATGAAACACTTCTGGGAGTAAAAAACGCCACCATCTTCTAGAAGGGCAATTCTGTAAACTCTATCAAAAATTCAAATATATAAGCTTAGCATCCCTAATCTGAAAATTCAAAATCTGAAATGCTCTAAGATTCAAACTTTTTGACCACCAACATGACACCGGAAGTGGAAAACATCACACCTGACCCCAAGGGACAGGTCAAGTCAAAACACCGGCACACTAAAAATACTGTGTAAAATTATGAAACATAAATAAATTTCACATTGAAACTTAGGTCCCATCCCCAAGACATCTCATTCTGTTTAAGAATCAGAAATCTGAAACACTTCCGGTCCCCAGTCTTTCCAATAAGGAATACTCAGTCAATAGTAACTTGAACAAGAAATTTTACTTCTGGAATTGTATTCATACAAATGTGAAAAACAATTTTTTAAAATAAAGTCCTCAGATGCTCATTGCAGAGCTGTTTCATGTAATACCTAAAAATCAGAAGTACTTTGTCAGACCAGTGAAATAAACTATGTACTACATATACAAATGATATATATTAGCAATGATTTTTTTAATGAGGTAGCCTGTCCTGCACTAATATGGAAAGATTTATAATGACCATTATAACAAGGAAACAGCAAACTTTAGTTCGGTATATATGGTATGATCTCACTGCATATAAAAACAAACAAAAGATGCTATAATGTAGATGAAGCTCGAAAACACATGCTAAGTGAAAGGAGCCAAGTACAGAGGCCACATGGTGCATGATTCCATTTAAATGAAATTTCCAGAAGAGGCGAATCCCTAGAGACAGAAAGTGAGTGAGCAGAAGTGAAGAGTGGCTGCTGACCGGGAGGTTCCCTTGGAGGAGATGAAAATGTTCTGCAGCTCTATGGTAATGGCGGCTGCGTAACACTGTGAATGTGCTAAACACCCTCGAATGGTCCACTTTAAAACGTCCACTTTTAAACTTTATGATATTTAAATTTTACCACAGTATTGTAAAAATAAAGGAGAAACATAGCCAGACTCTGATCCCCACAAAAAGTGTGGAGCAGCACAGGGAAAGGAAGGGGACAGGAGGGAGGGGGCGGGCAAGGCATGCAGTAGGTGAGAAGTCAGAGGACCTCTACATTTGACACCCTTCTTACTTCTGATGTTTGTGTTACTGGGCTTTCGGGGCTGATTTGGTTTTTCTTGAGTTTTACATAATCAGTTGCTAAATGCATTACCCTGATATAAAAACAGTCCAGAAAAAACTAAAAGTCCCTTCTGGTCACATTCCAATGTCAGGATGGGCCTCTGAGAAGTATCTACCTCCATAAAAGACAGAAAATATGTAAGTATTGTTTTGTGGGGGGTTCCACACTGTAATTTTTTAAATAAATACTTGTAATTATAAACAAATAATTGTTGGCCTAAGCTAAAATTCGCTCAACATCACAGAAACCTCTTATCCCCGGACCACACACCGAAGTTCACAGCAGGCTTCATTGTCTGGTGGGGAAAAGGGGAATTATGAAGAACATTCTAAAAACTTGCCTTCATTCTGTTTTATTTTATTTTACTATGTTTTTAATTGACTCAGCTGTTAGAACCCATAGAAATATATGGTTAGTCCAGCCTATCTAGGTACTTTTTTAAATTGTTATAATTTTCTTAATTAGAAGGAAAACAAGCTCATCGTTTAGAATCACAGCAAAATACAAAAATAAAAAGTGAATCTTACTTGAACTCTGAAAATGCACGCAACACTTTGCTAATGAGAAGTAATTACTTCATTACTGAAAGGACTGGTCTCTGCCTTGCGAAACAACGGGTTTTCCTTCTTCCAGAAGAAAGATAATGACCTTCTAACTGTTAACACAATCAGAAGAAAGAATTCCCTCCACGACTCATTTCCGTCTCAAGCCTCCACCGAATTCCTTCTTTCAAAACCACCTTCCAGTCCCAAGGGGGTCACTGGAGTCTACACTGATGCCTCAACCTACTCATCCCTGCTTCTCGGGCTCTGTGCCTGTCCCAGGTGCACCCTCCAGCACCCACAGGCTCCCCGCCTCAGTGCCTCTCCCAGGAGCTCCTGCACTCTTCACTGGGGACGTCCACACACGCTGCAGGTACAAACTCCAACCAGGGGCAAGTCAATACCTCTTTCTACTGGCTAGCTCAGAGCTGCCCCTTTGCTTTGAAAGACAGGACAGAATACAGTGAGTGAAGGAGCCTCGGATTCCAGGATTCCAAGAATGCCTTCCCGGACAAACCCTCCTCTCTCCATTTGGAGCTGCCGAGGGCTCCCAGGAGCCCAAGACTTCCTATTATCCTAAGCAGCTAAGTTAGATGGAAATTAATATACAGCCAAACAGGGAATGGGCTCTCAAGGAAGTCAGCAGAAAAATAAAAACATCAGAATTGTGGCTGGAGGCACATCTGAAGAAAACCAGGCCTTGAGATAAAGACGCAATGGCCAGACCTACATGCCTTCCTCAGGAATAAACAGTAATTTGGAATTACACTGTAATTAGCACCACCTGGTCCAGGACATCCAGCATCAGTGTCCCAGGTGGGTGACCACAGCATCGAACCCATCACTTCCCAAAAGTCTTTGTTCTCTCCATGGACCCTGCTACACTAAAGGACCCGCCTCCCCATTGGGTCAATATTAAGCTAAGCAGCTATACTAGTAACCCTATAGGTTGACCATAGTTTGACCCACACTGTACAGACGCTGTGACACTACTGTATAAATTACCCCTGACAAAGGGCCTTGGTGGCCCCTCACTTCCAGGACCCCTCCTGTCTCTCAGGAGCTATCTCTCAATAAACTTTTCCTACTCTCAACCACCACTGTCCTGTGGAATTCACTCTTCTATTTCAGGGCACACAGACTTGGCACATCTGGCATCTAGCAGGTTGGGAGTTCTAGTTCTCCTCTATCACTATCTGCCTCCACCTGCAGGAATCCAATCTGCCACTGCTTCAAAGGGCTGCCACAGCCTGCCACATGCACCACACAGGCTCACAGCCCAGTCTCAGCCCAGTGGAAAGGTTTGCTTTTGTTTTCTCTGCCACAGGACAGGCAGAGAGCTCGGCATTAGTGGGCTGGGCCTTGGGGGGCTACACTGGGGATTCTGAGCAGTGCAGACCCGAGGGAACTACCTGGTCTGTGACACCCAGGAGGCCCCACTGCAGACTCACATATCCCAAAGACACCCCAAAGCTCTCCACCTAATCAGGGCTGCTCTTCTCCAGGCAAACAGCAGGAGGAGACTGGGACAGACAGCGAACCAACGACCTCTGGAGGACTGGCCTTGGAGCCGGAGATGGTCTGAACAGAGGCGCCACGTATGCCCTGGGACTGGCCAGGCACAGGCCGACAGGCTCTGCAGGAAGGCAGAGGTGCTCTCTGATGTCAAATGACTTGCCCGTGTCAGGCAGGGGGCACGGCGAGGCACCTGCCCACACCCTGAGCTGCTCCACGTGATACACGCCACATCTGGCCATACTGATCCTGGGGAATCTGTGTCCCCCAGTTCCTAACTGAGGTAGTCAACTCACCACCCCAGGACAAGGAGCCAGTGACACTCATTCAACAGAGCAATCTTTTTATCAAATAAATTCTTAGGCGGAAACTCCAGAAGTACAGTCAATAGCCAGGAGCACCCGGTGAACAGCATTTAAGCTACACGTGTCTCGGTCAGTTTGCTGCAGTTGTGGTCAGAGTGTCCCCTAGAAGTTCCTACACTAAAAATTTAATTCCCAAAATCATCCGTTGATGGTATTTGGAGGTGGAGCCTTTGAAAGGTAATTAGGGTTGGGTGAGATGGTATCAGTGGCTTTGTAAGAAGAGGAAGTAACTGGGGCCAGCTCACTCTCTGAGATGCCCTCAGAGAGTGAGCTCTCAATGTGCTGCCCTCGCCATGTTATGATACAGGAAGAAGGCCCTCACCAGAAGCCAGTGCATGCCCTTGGACTTCCCAGCCTCCAGAACCAGGAGCCAAATAAGCCTGTTCTTCTTCTACTTAATCATTTATTTATTTTGTACTTCTGGTTGAACCCAGGGCCTCCTGCATGCTAGGCACGTGCTCCACCACCAATCTACGCCTCCGGCCCTATTCTTCATAAATCACCCAGTGTGTGGTATTTTGTTATAGCAACAGATAAAATCACCAAGACAGCTGCCATAGCAAAGTACCGCAGACTGGTGGCTTAAGCAGCAGAAATTGTCTCGCCACTCTGCAGGCTGGAGGGAGCTGCGCCTTCCCTCTGTGGAATGTGACTGCATCTAAATTCCCCCCTTACAAGAACACAGAGCGTCTGACCTAATGCCTTCATTTTATCACCTCTGTAAAAACCATTTCTCCAAATAAGGTTACAATCTGAGGTCTATGAGTACCTTAGACTCTAACATATCATTTTTTTTGGGGGGGGTCACAATTCAGCCCGTAACAGGATAACATTCTCTTCATGAGAAAGTCAAGACATGTCTATATTAATAGGCATAAAAACTGGAAACTGCAAGTTCAGAAAGACAGCTCTAATCATATTCCCACATCTACTTCCTCTGAGATTTCCCGTATTTTGCTTTAGTTTCAGAATATTAAGAACATCTTGATTTTTGTGGCCACTTACACAAGGGAGAAGAATGTCAATAAATCACTGTGTAAATTCCAGGCTACTTCAGTCTGCACCAAAGCAAGCTCCTCTAGAGACACCTGTGGACACACCGCTGGTTTGGACCAAGGCAAACGTGTGGAAGATTTCCTAACTTTCTGTCTAAAATGGAATGTCTGGCACATATTCTGTAAAACCCAGAGACTCCCTCATGTGCAATCCACAAGCCCAGAGCACTAACCAAGCTAAATTTCTTGCAACTCCAGCATCCCACTTCCCTGACTGTCCACAGAACACGCTAGACATCCAGACTCTTACAAACTGCCAAGGTTTACTCCATAAAATGCCAAGGTCTTCTCACCTTCTTCCTTGCCTTCCCCTCGGGTGAGAACCAGGCAAGGACTCCTTACAAAGCAGGCAGATGGTGATCATCGCTAGCCAGCAGCCCCAACTCATTTAGTCAGCCCTGTGGGTGCAGGGGGTTGGTTGAGGACCCCGGGGACGCCCAAATCCAGTGTTCAAGCCCCTTACACAGACTGGCATGACTGCATACAGCTGTGCACCTCCTCCTGCCTGAGCCAAGCCATCTCTAGATCGTGTATGGCATATCTAGGATGCCTGTACGTCCCCTCTTCACAGGTTCCACACAGTAATCAGTGCATGGCAAACTCAAATTTTGCTTTTTGGGGACTTTCTGGAATTTTTTCCCAAATATTTTCAATCTGTAGTTAGTTAAATCCACAGATGTGGAGGGCCCACAGCATTCCAATTTGTAGAGCTAAATGCCTTCCCTAGGGGCTTAGAGGAAGGGGCTACTAGCACAGAAGCCACAATGGTATGAAAGACCCTAAATCTTTTTAATTGCACATGAATGCAGCCTGCTAGTTAGAGTAAGTGACTGCAGCTAAGACAGGAATGCACCTCATCTCCCCAGGTGACCTCTATGCCACCATCCTAAAATCTTATTCTAGAGGTGACCATCAATGCGAAAACAGGGAAGGTAGGCAGAAGCTTTTAGATCAGCCATGTGCAGTGCACATCTGTCCTCCCATAAATGATCTTCTCCCATCCGGAAAGGAAGCTTACTTTGAAATCTCCCCCACTAGCACCCAGAGGTCTCCACATCCATATATGCCTTTCAACCACTGCGCATAACCCGCACTTTAGAAAGAGTATTGTTTATGAAGCTCCCAGAAGGAGATAAGTAGATGTTTCCAACATTCCACCATTGCAAATGGTGCTACAATTGAGTAGCACACATGTTCTTTAGCAGACCACAGAACATGTGCATGTTAAATGTTAGCAGACAAAGCCAAAGGGCTGTAAAAGTGGCAACTTCCACACCACAGAGCCACACTCCCCACACAGTTGTCATACACTCCTTATTACTCATTTCTGATGTCAGCCAATAGAAGGGGTCAAAAGACCAAAAGATAATTGTTTTCCAATTTGGGTTGTCTCAACAACAAAGGCAAACTTTTCTGCAAGTTGGTGGCCCTATGTATTTCCTCTGCAGACTACATACCTAGCTGAAGATGTACCTTTTTTGTTTTTGTTTTTGGCAATGCTGGGGATTGAACCAAGGACCTAGTGCATGGTAGGCAAGCGCTCTACCACTAAGCTACACCCTAGCCCACCCTCTATGAGCTCTTTAGTGTTCTGTATGTTAATCTCATCTGTTCTGTCTTGTAAACACTTTCTCTAACAGTCTAATTTTTCAAGTGAGATGTTAAAGCCTTCACATCTAGAAGGAAAAAAGGGCCTTTTGTTGTTGTTTGTTGTTATTGTTGAAAAGAGGAGGCGGGACAGTACACACCTAAAAACTGAAATGCCTTTCTACACCTTAATATCATGTCTGTTTTAGTGAACCCAGGGGTGGAGGAGACAAGAGGTGTAGTTCAGCAGTAGAACTCGCATGCACAAGGTCTGGGTTCCATGTCCAGCACTGCAAAATAAATAAATAAATACGCCCAGTGCTCTGAGCATGGTGAAGAATGCCCCGGTCTACAGAGTGCTGAAGGTGAGTACCCGCCGGGATGGAAAGGGATGGGAAGGCCTGGAGTAAAGGGCTCAGCAAATGCTGCCTGACTTACACTTACACACCCCAAAAGAGAGAGAGACAGAGAGAGAGAGAGAGAGAGAGTGTCAGAGGCACTCAAAATTCTCCAAGACAGGAGTCCTGGGCTCTGCCCAGAGCCCTGCACTTCAGAGCGGGGTAGGGGGCTTTCAGGTCTGGTCAAAGGGCAGTTTGACTTCGGACAGGGAAAGGAAGCAAATACCTGGACAACCACTGTGAACGGGATCCACTGCGAGCAAAGACAGTGTGAAGGGCCACTTGAAGACACTGGGACACTGAGATCAGCTTGAGTATCGAAGGACTTGCAGCTGATGTTGCTTGTGACAATACTGCTCTATGGAAGCACCCTCTCTTCTCCACCTCTCCCGTTTACTTATACATTGTAGTGAGTCAGTAGCATCCCCCCAAACTTCTATCCTTTCAGGACTTTAGATACGACTGTATTTGGAAATAGTCTTTGTAGCAGTAATGAGTTAAGGGACTCACAAAGAAATGAGGCTGGATTCAGGAGAAGCCTAAGCCATATAATCCATGCTTGTTTTTACTTACTGTGCGCCTTTGATGGCCCCAGATTTGGCCACCGGAGGAGCACCCTTCAACACGCCCCGTCACTACTCACTCATTTTCTACCACAAGAACACGTCCCAGGCTCATCCTACACTCTTCCTGTCCTGCCATGTAGTCATCATCTCTCCACGGCACGCAGCTCCCATACTGTGCAGCAGTGTTGAGAAAACATGGTCCAGGCCCAAGAGTCCTCAATGCTCATGAGGCGCTAGAAATCACTGTTGTATAGAATGAAGTATGTTTTACACACTCTGAGTTTCTAATTTTAACATTTTATTTATGAAATCATGAGTTGTACTGTTACCTCCAATCCCAATCCCAGCCCTCCAGAACCTCCTTTGCCTTCCCTCATTCCCTAGTTATAGCTCTTCTTCCACAGGGAGAACCCAGGTTTCAACACTATCAACATACTTCTCATTCATGCCATCCCACAATTCATATAAAATACTTTCAAAACCAGTACATTTACACTACTGTGAAAACCAAACCAACTAAGATGAGAGCAAGATTTGTTTTCAGGCAATGGTTGGTTTTCCAGATAAAGTGAGGCTACACAGTACAGTCAAAGCATCAAGTCTAATATTTACTACTATTTAATTCAACTAGGTCTCTTCCTCCTCCTGCCTAACTCCCCAGTGTGGTCAAGTTATTCATTTGTAATACAATTGCGTTCATTCACTTGCTGACACTCAGTTCTAACTTCCCAGGTGTCTTTAGTGACTGATCTTATTTTTGAAGATGTAGGACATCAACATGTCCCAAGAGTCAAAACAAAACAAAAGATAAATAGAATAAAGTAAGACTAGAAGGGTTGGGGATATAGCTCAAATGGCAGAACACTTGCCTAGTGAGCTCAAGGCCCTGAGTTCGATGCCCAGCACCTCCCGCAAAAGAGAAGGAAACTAGCTGAACATACTAACACAATATGTGAAAAGCTCACGGCTAACATCCTCAATAGTGAAAGATTGGAATCTTTTCCTCTCTTAGATCAGGAGCAAAATAAGCGTGCCCACGTTCAACACTTCCATTTGGCGTACTAATAGAAGTTCTAGCCTGCACAATCAGGCAAAGGAAATAATGAAAGGCATCCAAACTGGAAAATACCAAGTAAAACAATTTATTTTTAGATAACATGAAGTTGTATTAATTTTTATTCTTATCAGTACATTCTGCAGTACCTCCTGATTATGTTCATCTCGGGCAGTTGGTGCACGTACATAACACATCTTTTCACACCCCTTCCCCTCTCCATAGTCTCTCCTCCTTCCATGTGTTAGATAACATGATTTCACATGTACAGCCAGATTCACAAAAAAATGCTACTTGAGCTTAATAAATTAAGCAAACTGGCAGGATAGAAAACCAACACATAAGAATCAACAATTCTATAAACTAGTAATAAACAATCCAAAAAGAAAATTAAGATGACAATTCTAGTTATAGTAGTATCAAAATTAAGATGGCAATTTCATTTATAATAGCATTCGAGAATAAAATACTTAGGAGTTGACTTAACCATGAACTTGTACACTAAAAACTACAAAAGATTTGTACACTAAAGGCGGAGAAATTGCATGTTCATTTCTTCTAATTCTAATTAATTTTAATTTAAATTAGCTGCATGTGCCCAGCGGCTACTATATTCCACAGCACTTCTGCTTGACTCGGCTGAAATGCCTCTCTCTGAAATGTAACTGCATGTTGTGTTAACTTTCCCTGCAGGAGGGTGTGGAAACCATTAGGCTGGGAGCTTCGGGTGGGGGCAGGAAGACCTCCCCGACTCCTAGAGGCCGAAGCAGCAGCCACATTCTTCCAGATAACATCTCAGAAGCGACTGGGTGCTTACTGAAGCTCATTCCGGCACGATTAAAGACACACACACCCACTTCCCACTGGAACCGAAGACTTCTAAAGGACAAGCTACTTAGTCGAATTAGGCTAAATTTTTCTGTAATTATTTCCTTCCCTTTGGCTTTTGATTTTTGGGGGGGGGTGTTCTTTCAAATTTAAGACTTAAGAAAACACACCCAGAAATCTCACGAATGGGGCAAGCTACAGGAACACAAAATTTCCTATTTTTGAAAGGCTTTCTGAAAATTCCCAACATTGTTGAACCATTCCCTGGCCACGCTGTTAATATGGTTTTAAACAGCTTATACCCCAGACGGTTTTTATAACTACAGAGCCATCCCACCCTCTTTTCCAACTTGGTGAGGTTCTCAACAAAACTGAATAAATACACGCTAGACAAGGAGGTGAGCACTAAGCACCAGCTGGTTGCAGCCATAATAGTGGGCTGCAGCGGCTCTGGTTGCTTGGAGTTTTACTCCAAAACTGAAGAACCCGAAACTCCTAACTGGTCCTCCAAAGCAGAGAAACAATTCAAACCCGAGGAGCCCAAAGCAATGTTTTCCAAACAAGCCCTTTTAACCCAACAGTCCTTTCACAAAATTGCTACTGACCACGCACGGTGGGGCTTGACCAATAAAAATGCAGACCCAGCCCGCAAGGCCTCTCTGCAAAGCAAAGCCGCAGGGTTCCGCTGCTTTGAAACTCTGCATCCACTTGACAGTCACCACGGGGTTCCCAGAGAAGGAAACAGCCTAATGAAAACTTTCTTTACAAGTAAGAGGCACAGCCAAAGGATGAGTGCAAAGGAGAGCTTGCCCCGGGGAGCCCCTGTGGGGCACAGTAAAGTGAACCCCCAGGAGAGCCCCAGGGTGGCAGAGAGGGTGTCCCATACAGTCCCGGCTCTGGGTTGCTAGGGAATAAACCAGATAAACACCAGAAGGCCTGTGTCATGTCAGACAATGGTTATAGATCTTGGGCAGGGAGAGCACTTAGTAGTCACTTTCCCTGAAATGCAGCCTGGAATTACATAATTAGAACTCTCCAAAGGAAAAGTCTCACAAGGCGTCCACGAACTTACAGCACTTTATCAGGCTAGCTGGGTCCTGTCTTAGGGAGCCCAGGTGCTTCACATCCAGCTCTCATTTCAATGATAATAATAACTCTTCTCCTCCTGGCCTCCCGCAGCATGCATTTTAAAGGAGTGCCAGTTCTCCTGCTGAAATCTTTCTGAAGGGATTTATTTTCCTACCTGTCAAGAGGACCAACTTCTTACTCTTGCATATCTATTCCACTGCCATCCAAAAACTAGATTCCTAAGGAAGACCCACATATGATTCAAGGTCGGCCAGGCTTTAAAAAGTCCCTGAGGTTAAGTCCAGGCTAAACTCTCAAGGGACGAATGACTCACTGCAAGTCACACCATAATAGAGAGAGACATATAAACACGAGCTACGACTGCACTTTGCATAAACAATAGGAATAATGTTTAACAAAAGAGAGACATTGCACATGGCCTCATAAATCTGCAGACCACTGTCACCAAAACGACCCCAGGAAAATGTGTGTTAAACACATGTTGCTTTTTCACACACGAAATTCTTGTCAGTTTTCTAACTATAACTTACTTTATAATCAAAAGGCAGTCTCAGGGCTGGGGGTGTATCTCAGTGGGACAGTGCTTGACTAGCATGATCTGGGTTCTATCTCCCGCACTGCAAAAAGATAAAAATACACAAAGAAGCAGCACAACTTCACTGATAAGCCTCTCAGTTACACGGAGTGTGCCACAGGGTTCACGGGGCCCCCAGATTCTCAGGGCCACGTTCCTCTCAAGTGGATGCCAGGGCTCAACTCCATCTCACTGTTAAACACTGAAAAGTTTCAAATGTACAGTTCTTCTCTGCTTGGTAAACAGCCGTAATAAGAAAAACATGTTGCCTTACTATATACACAAAAACTTTTGTTTCCACAGTTCTTTTACACAACATGTTCTCATTTATTTTCCTCTAGATGGGTCAAATCATTATTTATTATGACCATTACCCCAGGGGTCTTGGCCAGAAAGAAACACTACACCATCAAGATATGAGGATGGGGGACCGGAACCCGATCACTCCCAACCCACCCCACCTAGGAGGGGATCGTGGTCCCAAACCAGGTACCGGTGTCTGCAGGAGAGTCTTCCTATAAAAATGTAGAATAGGAACGTGGAAATCCTTTACAATAAGCTTGTGATGTTTTCACGTAGTAAGTTTATTTCATGTATAAAACACATTCAAATTAGCGACTCCTCTATACAACAGAAAAGATCCTGACCACCCAAATCTGTGATCACATAATTTTATTCGTATTTTGATAGAATTATCATATTCTTGGGGTTTCCGTTAAACTATCCAGTCCAGAAGAAGAGAATTACATCCTGCTCCTTCCTCTACAGAGTATTATTGCATTAGAAAAAGAATATTACCTCCACTTAGGATTCAAAAATGAAAGAAAATGACCCTGGATGGCTCTGTTCGCCAGACATTTCTTACTATTCACCGAGAATGGCAGAAATTTACTCGGCCCAAAACGCAATGGACTTTCCCTTCTTGTTACAACCTAGACTGGGGCAGGGGACACGCTATCCTCCCTCATCCCGCAGCTCAATCCCCCTCACCACAGTAACTGCCCCGGAGGCATCCAAAGCTGCCCCCAAGCCACAGACAGGGTGCACGAGGCTGAATTATCGCTGGGCAATTAACCACCGAGTGGCCACCAGCACACCCTATGCACCCACGGGTACAACTGGCAAGGTGTTTAAGGACCCGCCCTCCCAGCAAAAGGCTCTCAAGAGTGTAAAGGAGATGGGATTTTTGCAAATGGAGAGAGCTGGGAGGAGGGTCCCGAGCGCAAGAATTTAGAACGTGACTTTTGCCTCGTGCACTTTACGCCACTTATGCTTTAATGGGCAGGAATAGAAATACAAACTCGTTCCCGATTCAAGTAATCAAGAACCTCTCTGACGCCATCGGCATCTGCATAAACCCAAACGTTCCCCAAGGAGTGCGGCGGGCCAGGGATGCCTCGAGCGCACCGTGCACAACAGGACGCGCGGGAAGACCTCAGCGCCCCCCTCGTGCAAGGCCCCCTAAATCCCACCTGCCTGCAGGAATGCGAGGGGGCCACGAATACTGCAACCCATTTACATGCACAGACGTCTCGCAGTTCTGGGACTTAACGCGAACCTCCTCTGCTTCCAATCCTGCCCAGCCTGCAGGCCCGCCCGCCCTCCCCCTCCACCGCAGGGTGCCCGGAATCCCGCCAGCGAAGAACAAACCGTTGGTGCTCCCGGGGTCTGCACGGCCAGGACCGGAGCTGCCTCTTCCGGGCGCCCAGGCAGGTGCCCCCCGGGAGCCCCGGAACCTCCTCTGAGCCCCTCCGTCAATCTCGCGCCCCGAGTCCACGCGGCCGACCTCGCACAGCGCCCGGGGAGCACAGAGTGTCCCTCCAGGGAAAGTCACCCAGGAGACCCCCACCCCAGCCCCGTCCTGGAATCCAGGGATGGCGCTGGGCCCTCCACTGCCCGGGGACCTGCGACGCCCTCACAAGAAGCACAGTTTAGGCCACCTCCGGGCGGTAGGAAAGATTTCAGGGCCAACAAAAGGGAAGCCAAGCGCCCCCATCGAGGGGTTCAGGGATCTGGACCCCAGCTGCGTGCGCCCCACCACGGCGGCCAGCGCGCCTTCCCCCGGGTGTCGTCCATCCACGGCGCGCGCCGGGCATCAGCCCTGCCTCGCGTGGGGGCCCCCGGACAGGCAGGGAAGCGGGAGCCGTGTCACCTAAGGGCGGAGGGGGCGAGCCCGGGTCCTGGGACCCACGGCACGTCTGCGGACAGCGGTCCGACAGGGCGCGCACCCGCGCTCAGACCCTCGGACCTAGGCGGCCCCAGAGCGCGGCTTATCGGAACCAGCCCCAGGGGCCCGGGGTGCGGGGCCCGGCCTGGCGCCGAGCGGGTGCGCAAGGCCGCCCCGGCGCCCCTCGCCCAGGAGCGCCGGCGCCAGAGCGGCGGCCGGGCACAGAAGCCGAGGACGGGCGGCCGCCAGCCCCGGGTCTTACCTGAGGTCTGCGGCGCCGACAGCAGGAGCGCGACGGCCGCCCAGACCGTCGGGGCGCACCGCGGAGGCACTCGCGAGCCCCGGGCCATGCCGCGGGTCGTGGGGCCGCCGCCCCTTTCTCCGCCGCGTGCTCCTCCTCCGCCGGGCGCCGCGCAGGCCGCCCCTGGTGGACCTCGCGGTCCTCCTCTCCCGCGGCGGCGCGGGCGAGCTCGCAAGGCTCCGGGCGTGGGCTCCGCGTCCCGCCGGCCGCCGGGACGAGCGCGAGAGGCGGGCCGCGGGCGGGCTCACAGGCGCGGGGTCCCTCCCCGCCCGCCCCTCGGGCAGAGCCGGGCCGGCGCCGGCGCCCTCTGCTGGAGGAACGCGCGGGGCTCTCGGCCTGCGGCGCCTCCGGGGCTGGGACACAAAGGCTGCGCCTCGGAGGAGTGACGTCGGACTTGGCCGGGCTGTCCACGCCGCAGAGGCCCCCGACAGTTGTCGCCCACCTACAGGAGGGCCTGGGTCACAGAGCGGAAACTCTAGGAGACGGTTGACCCAGCCAGTCTCCGCCGGCCCCAGAAAGTCTCGGCGCGGAGCCTTGGCACGGGCGTCCCCGCTGGCGTCCTGCCGTGAGGACGGTCAGTCTCTCCAGACGCTCCAGCTGCTGGGAGCTGAGCTGCCCCGAGGCAGCCCGCGGGAGCTCGATGCTATCCGAAGCCGCTGGCTTTCGGCTCACTGTTAAAAGCAAATCGTGTCATTTTACCCATTAAAGGCAGAACACTATTTGTTGCCTGCAGTGCCTCAGAACATGCAGAAGTAATTTGCTTCACTTGTAAAAGACATTTTGAACCCAATTCAGATAGCGTATTTTCTTGCTTATTCTTGGTTTCGCTTAGCGCATGGAAAGGTCTGGATTTTCGAGGCCCGGATTCTCCTGTTTGTAACTCAGGAATTTTCTTTGTTTTTCCTCCACTGGACAAGGATTTGGATTCCCCTTGTCTAGTGAGATTTATTTTTTAATTGATTAGCAAGCAGTTTAGTGTTTGGTTTGGTTTCGGTTTTTGTTTTTCTGGGGCACCAGCCCTTGTTAACTGAGGTGAATAAAGGAGAGCCCTGGCCTTGGTGCTCTCAGTTTGCCCCCTGGAGTTGCCCCCAACAGCTTCAGACAGGGCAGGAAATAGAAGTTCTCCAGCAGCGGTCTGCTGGCAAAACGCCTGAGCCAGCCCTGGCACCACCCCTGCTCAAATTACTCAGGCTTCTAGCCGCCTCTGCCCAATTTGTCCCAGGAACATTTTACACCCTTCTCTTTCCTAATACAGATGGGGGCAGATCTTGCCCTTACAAACTCGGGAAATTAGGGGAAGTTGGAGGCAGGGTGATTCACCTTTGGATCCCTCTGGAGTCCCTGTCCCAGCCTATGGTCCCCAGCACCCCAGACTAGTGGCTCCACCTCAACAGGAGCTGGCACCAACTGAACGGGATCTGGTCCCTGGCACAGCCACCACAGCTGCACAAGAGTAGGAAGGCTAACCTTTTCCTTGGTTCAGGAGAAAATTAAGAGTGCCCAGAAAGTGTTCAGAATCTTCAACTTCCCAAGGGCTAGAGAGGCTCAGTCCCTCTTCCCTTGAAGAAAGTCCTCCTGGGTGAAAGAAAAGTCAAGTTGCAGATCGTAGCTAATTGGTAAATTTACTTTCATCTTCCTGTTTGAATTAGTTTTAGGTTTGATGGAAATGCTTAGGGCAGTGACGGGACGCACAGTGGGTGGTGAAGATGTGCGCTCCCTTGCTTCTTCCTCTTTCTCGCCTCCATCTTTGCAGTAGTGGTAGCTGATTATGCCATTCAGTCATCACCATGCAGCTCTTTGTTCGTGCCCAAGACCTACACACCCTCGAAGTGACCGGCCAGGATCGATGCTATTGTTGTTCCTGATTGTACTACTTTAGCCAAGGTGACAGAATTGTTCTACTCAGTTCTTCCTTGCATGCCAAGACTGAGATTGGCAGAGAGTCACAAATAACACTATAGATCACGGTCGAAGAACTAGGGGTTAGCCAAATAGACAGCAACTTCTCAGCCCCAATAAATTGAAGAGGCAAGATCTTGCAACAGACTCATAACATAAAAACCAGCTACACCTGGAAGACATCTCTGAGGAAACAGTCATTTCCAAAGTGTTCTCAAAACTAACAAAAAAGCTACCTGCCACAGGTAATTCATAAGCATCAACCCAGGCACTAAACTAAAGAAGAAAAAATAGAAATGAGAAGACACACGAATAAGATGCAAACCCATACCTCCAGCTCACCAAAAGCAAACCCAGCTGGTAATGAAGTGGAACAATCTGAAAGATTCCCACCTAGACTCTCGGAAGCAGTAACAGCCAAAGTAACAAAGCAGATGAATGAGGCTCTAGAAAACATGAAAACAGAAATCATTTCCAGAATGAAAGACATGATTAGTGACTGTAGAGCAGAGCAGATACAGGTAAAAAAAAAAAAAAATAGAAATGCTTAGTAAAATGATGGAAACCATAAATGCCCAACACAGGAAAGAAATGGAATCCATGAAACAGATTCAAACAGATGTCAAAGAGATTAAAAATTCCATTGAAAATATTGGCAGTACAATGAAACAATGTAAAGAGAGAATCTCAGATGTAGAAGACAAGATTGTGATTAATGATTGAGAAAAGAAGGAGTTCTTCAAAATGGTAAGGGACTATGAAAAATCAATCCAACAGCTGCTAGATGACACAAAGAAGAATAACGTAAGATTGATTGGACTCAATGAAAACACAGAAAATAGCACAAATGACATAAAAACACTATTCATAGAAGTAATGGCAGAAAATTTCCCAAGTATGGACAAAGAACTTGACATACAGGTAAGTAAAGCATACAGAACTCCAATTAGCCACAATCAACAAAAATTTTCCCCAAGGCATATAATAGTCAAGATTCCAGAAATTCAACACAAGAACAGAATATTGAAAGCTGTTAGAGAAAAGAAACAAATAACCTATAAAGGAAAACTCATCGAAGTAACAGCAGACTTCTCAACACAAACCCTCAAGTCAAGGAGAGTTGGAGTGAAGTATTCCAAGCCCTAAAAGACAAAAACGTTCAGTCCAGATTGATGTACCCAGCAAAACTGTCTTTCAAAATTGATCGAGAAGTAAGATACTTCCATGACAAAGAACACCTGAAGAGATTCATGACTACCAAACCAGCACTCCAAAATATTTTGAAGGACATTCTGGAAAGAGGAAATGAGGACTACAACTACAGGAATTGTAACAGAATGACTCCTTCAGGCAAGGCAAGTAATTAAACAGAAGGGAAGAATAGGGAGCCAACAACAGGTAAACAACATGACAAGAATAAGTCAACATATGTCAGTTATAACCATCAATGTAAATGGTCTCAACTCACCAATTAAAAGAAGCAGACTGATAGAATGGGTCAAGAAGCAAGACCCAGCAATATGTTGCATACAAGAAACACATTTAATTCAAAAAGATATTCATAAACTGACAGTCAAAGGATGGAAAACAATATTTCATGAGACAGGAACCCAGAAAAAAGCAGAGGTAGTTATTCTATTTTCAGACAGAGTGAATTTCAAACCAAGACTGATTAAGAGAGACAAAGAAGGTCACTACATCCTTGTAAAGGGAACAATCCAAGAAGAGACGACGATCATAAATATATATGCACCAAATAAATACCAGCATGTCTAACTACATACAACAAATACTGATGGACATGAAAAACCAAATAAGCACCAATACGATTGTAATGGGGGACTTCAATACCCCACTATAACAAATAGATCAACTAGAAAAAGTCTACAGGGAAATATCAGAAGTAACCAGACTTTTGAACAAATGGACCTAGTAGATGTATACAGAATATTCTCCCCCACAACATCAGAATACACATTCTTCTCAGCTGCACATGGGACTTTCTCCAAAATAGAGCACGTACTAGCTCAGAGAACATCCTTAAGTAAATGTAAAGGAATCAAAATTATCCCATGCATACTATCAGACCATAGTGCATTGAAACTGGAAATAAACAGCAAAAGGAACCACAAAAACTTTATAAACACATGGAAATTAAATAGCACCCTCCTGAACTATCAGTGGGTCACAGATGAAATTAAAGAAGAAATTAGTTTCTACAATTGAACGATAATGCCAATACAACCTACAGAAATTTATGGGCCACAATGAAAGCAGTTCTATGAGGGAAATTTATAGCATTGAATGCCCATATCAGAAAAACAGAGCAAGCTCAAATAAACAACCTAATGTTGAACCTCAAACTTCTAGAAAAAGAAGACAAGTCAAACCCAAAGGTCATACAAGGGAGAACATTATAAAGATCAGAGCTGAAATTAATGCAATTGAAACTAAGAAAAGAAAAATAAAATTAAATAAAACTGACAAGCCCTTAGCCAACCTTATAAAAAAAAAAAGGAAAGAAAAGACTCAGATTCATACAATCAGAAATGAAAAGGGTGAAATCACAACAGATCTTGAAGAAATCCAGAGGATCATCATTACCTACTTCGAGAACCTGTATTCTAATAAGATTGAAAACACAGAAGAAATAGACAGATTCCTAGATATATGTGAATTACCAAAACTGGATCAAGAAGATATAAAAACTCTAACCCAATATCAGCCACTGAAATTGAAGAAATAATTAAAAACTTACCAACAAAGAAAAGCCGAGTTCCTGACAGATTCACTGCAGAATTCTACAAGAAACTCAGAGATGATTTAATGCCACTAATTCTCAAACTCTTTAACAAAATTGAAAGAGAAACAATACTCCCAAATTCATTCCTGGAAGCAAACATTACCCCGATACCAAACCCAGAGAAGGATCCAATGAAAAACAGAGAACTACAGGCCAATCTCATTAATGAACATAGATGCAAAAATCCTCAATAAGATCCTGGCAGACAGAATCCAACGGATTATCAAGAAGATTCTACACTATGACCAAGTAGGATCCATCCCAGGGATGCAGGGATGGTTCAACATATGCAAATCAATAAATGTAATACACCATATTAACAGAGCCAAGGACAAAAACCACATGATCATCTCAATAGATGCAGAAAAAGTATTTGACAAGGTCCAACACCTGTTCATGATAAAAGCCCTGCAGAAAATTGGAATCGATGGTCTTTATCTCAATCTGATAAAAGCCATCTATGACAAACCAACAACCAGCATGATACTAACTGATTAAAAACTGAAAGCTTTCACTCTAAAATTCAGAACAAGGCAAGGATGTCCACTCTCACCACTCTTATTCAATATAGTTCTGGAAACATTAGCCAGAGCAAGTAGAGAAGAGAAAGAAATAAATGAATAAGGATAGGAAAAGAAGAAGTTAAATTATCATTATTTGCAGATGACATGATACTCTATATAGAAGACCCCAAAAACTCTGCCAAAAGACTTCTAGATTTAATAACCAAATTCAGCAGTGTAGCTGGATACAAAGTCAACACTCAGAAATCAATAGCATTCCTGTAAACAAACAACAGACTCACCAAGAGAGAAATTAGGGAAACAACACCTTTCACAATAGCATCCACACAAGTGAAGTACTTAAGAATCAATATAACAAAGGAAGTAAAAGATCTACACAACAAAAACTGCAGTACTTTGAAAAAGGAGATTGAAGAAGACATCAGAGAATGGAAAGATATCCCTTGCTCCTGGATAGGAAGAACCAATATATTGAAAATGGCCATACTTCCAGAACTGTTATACAGATTTAATGCAATCCCAGTTAAATTACCAAGAGCATACCTCACAGAATTAGAGAAAACAATCCTAAAATTCATTTGGAACCAAAAGAAACCTAGAATAGCAAAAACAATTCTGGACAACAAAAGCAAAGCAGGGTCTATCACAATCCCTGACCTAAAACTATACTACAAAGCTACTGTAATAAAAACAGCACGGTACTGCCACAAAAAGAGACCCCAGGACCAATGGAACAGATTTGAAGATGAAGAAACATGTCCAAACACTCTCAGTCACCTTATCTTTGACAAAGGGGCCAAACAACCTTACTGGAAGAAAGATAGCCTCGTTAATAAATGGTGCTGGACAAACTGACTCTCCATATGCCGAAGGTTAAAATTAGACCCGTATCTTTCCCCATGCACTAAGCTAAAATCAAAGTGCATCAAAGATCTAAATATTAAAACAGAAACACTAAATCTGTTGGAAGATAGAATAGGTAGAACTCTTGAAGACATAGGTGTAGGCAAGGACTTTATGAACAAATCCCCCAGTGGCCCAGGAAATATCACAAAGAATCAACAACCAGGATCTAATCTTATTAAAAAGCTTTTGCACAGCAAAAGAAACTACCAACAGAGAGGAGACAACTCACAGAGTGGGAAAACATTTTGCCAGCTATTCCTCTGACAAAGGACTAATATCTCCAATATATAAAGAACTCAAAAAAATCGGAGCACCCAAATTTAAAGACCCAATCCAAAAGTGGGCAGCAGAAATGAATAGACACTTCTCAGATGAAGAAGTAGAAACAGCAAATAAATATATGAAAAAGTGTTCAACATCATTGGTCATTCGAGAGATGCAAATTAAAACACCCTTGAGATTTCACCTCACTCCACAAAGAATAGCTATTATCAACAAATCAGCCAATAACAAATGCTGGAGGGGCTGTGGAGAGAAAGGAACCCTTCTCCACTGTGGGTGGGAATGTAGACTGGTACAACCACTGTGGAAATCAGTGTGGAGATTCCTCAGGGAACTAGGACTAGAGATTCCATTTCCTCTTCTTGGTATCTTCCCAAAAGAATTAAAAGCATCATACTGAAGCGATATATGCACACTCATGTTTATAGTGGCACGGTTTGTAACAGCTAAATCTTGGAAACAGCCCAAATGCCCATCAACAGCGGAATGCATAAAGAAAATGTGTTTTTTTTAATACAATGGAGTACTACTCTGTCATAAAGAATGATAAGCTTGAGATATTCCTAGGTAAATGGATACATCTTGAGACCACACTTTTAAGTGAAATAAATCGGACACACATGTTTAAATACAGCATTGTTTGTCTGGTGTGAGAAACTGAAAGTGTAAATAAAGACTAAAATGTATTATATTGGGAAAGGGAAGAAAATGTCCAAATGGGAAAGGGAACAAGGGAGGGGGAAAGGAACAGAGGGTCTAGAGAAATAAGAAATGGAAGGAAAAAATGGAAACAAAGCTTTTGTAAATAAGGAGGGAGGAGGGGGTGAGGGGAGGGGAGGACAATGGGAAAAAAAGAAGCAACAAGATACATCATGTACAGGTATGAATCCCCCATGATGAATGTTATCACTATGCACATCTAAAATGTACCATTAAAATAAAATTTAAAGAAAAAGAAGAAATGCTTAAAACATTTCTTGTGCTTTATGGATTCTTAGGCTACAATTACAGGGTTCGTCTGTTCTTCTTGCTGTCTGCTAGTTTAAGATAAAAACACTGTCTTAAGGTTGCTTGAAAGTCTGTTGGTAGCCTACCAAGTTTTAAATGTAACAATCTGTGACCAAAGAGGGAAAAGCGAAAAGCAGGGGAGAAGGGCACTTTAAAATGCAAGTGGGGGGTCAGGCTGGGGATTTAGCAGGGCGGTACAGTGCTCACCTAGCAAACACAGGGCCCTGAGTTCAGTCTGCAGCACTCCCCACAAAGGAAAAAATGCAAAAGGCTACTGCCGTGTTTGTTGCAAGAAGTTGATAATAAGTAAGATAGAAAACTATATTAAAGAGGCAGAAATCTTGGCTCCTCTGAAGGTATCAGGCGGAGGCAGAGGTTTGGGAAAGTTTCCAATACTGTATTTTAAAAGGCTTGAGGAAGATACAGTATACAACTAGAGATACAACTAGAGGGTTTCTTTTGTTTTTTGGCTTTTGGTTTTTGCACTGGGGATTGAGCTCAGGGCCTTTGAACCGAGCTATATCCTCAGCCCCATTTATTTACTTATTTATTGTTTTGAGGCAGGGTCTCACTAAATTCCTAAACTGTCCACGCTAAGCTTGAACTCATGATCCTCCTGCCTCAGGCTGCCGGAGTGCTGGAATAATTATAGACAGCCAAGTTAGATATAGATTTTAGGCAGTCAGACAAGGCTAGGCCCTTGAGGGAGTCAGCGCGAAAGATGAGAATACATTACAACTGTTGCTGGAGGCACATCTGTTGAAGGCCAGGCCTACATACTTCACTGAGAGATAAGCAATAACTAGAAGTTTATACTATAGTTGGTATCACCTGGCCTAATAAAGTCTAGCTAGTATCTCTCTATATATGTATGTTTCTTTGTTGGTTGGTAGTGCCCAGACCTTTCCTTCTAAAGGCTCCTTGTTACTCAGGAGAAAGGTGCTATGGCCCTGACCCTATCAGTCGCTCCTCCCCAGGACTCAGCTTTCCTCTAAGAGACCTCAAGTCACATGAGACTTACAAACAAAAGCCTTAGAGATATACAAATCTTAAAATATGTGTTCTACTTAGGTCATCTTATAGGTGAATAGACATTCATGGTGTTAGCCCAAATGCTTGTATTTCACACAGCTTAATGGTATTTTAAATCAGTTAAAAGAATAAAGACATTTTAAAGGTTGGTGGTACGTTTCCATCCAGATTGTTGGGTGGTCAGGATGGTGTCCAGAATCAGTTTTGTAAATACGATGCCTATTGTTGTACGTGTATAACGGCTTGGAAGTTTTGATCAAAGATGATGTATAAAATGGTTTAAAGTATCAACTGTTGTGGTGAGTCACCCGAAACAATTGTAAAGATAACTGAGTGGGGACCTGTTAGACTTAAAAAACCTGACAGGCAAAACCGCTCTCTGAGATTAAAAGGCCAGCTGCCTATACCAGATTTTGTCCAGTTCCTCCACTGATAGATGGCTTGTCCAGTTTTCCAGGGATATGATGCCACACCCAACAGTTAACAAATAAATTATTATGATTTATAAATAAGTTAGATATAATTAAGCAGCTAAGAGTTTTCTTTTGTTTTTTATTGTTAGGTTATAGCTATTAAAAGTTGAGTTTTAAGAGTTAAAGGTTATTTAACTGGGCTTACAGAATATCTACAATAATCAGTTTAGGATTTGGTTAAATAAACAACTACTATCTTAGTTTCTGACATAACCTGTACATCTAGGAACTGAGATATAGTGACTGGACAAGAACCGAATCAGGTTCAATGGTTGGGTTCAGTGTTAACCTTGTGGGGAAATTCGATTCAGTTCTTGTCCAATTGGATTTGCAACCAGAATTATAAAAAGGATTAAGTTTGTGAACTGAGGTATATAAATATACGTGATATTGTGTGAGTCTAAGTTTTAAAGTTAAGTTTGTGGAGTTTAGACCACATAGGTTTGATGCATGTAAAGTGATTTGTGTATATATTTTATTTTATACAAACACACATCTGGACTTTAGACATACAAAATGATTTCGATTTTTGATGGCTCTGTAAATTTGGCCTAGTCATTTAGATCTCGATTAAACATTGTTATCGTATAAATGAGATACACTTACTTTTTGTAATAATAAGTCTATTTATGATCAGAAATAGAAACACAATTTCTGAAACTTATAAAAGGTCTAAAATTGTCCTTAAATCCTGTCAGTATGGTTACACCTTATAAACCTATTAAAGGAGTCCAAGTTTTGCTTTAAGAATAAAAACTAAATCCAAAATAAATTAAAAAAAAAAACAAACCCTTATAGCCATGATGCTAATTAGTGCTGGCTTCATGGTGTATTAATTGTATTTGTGTTTTGCAAATGTGAGGGCCTCCAAAGATGCATAACTTAAGAAAATATCTTATGCTGCTTCTAGGCTAAACTTGTTTATGATTATAAACTACCAGGCTTGGATGTCTGTCTTTCCCTTGCTTGTGCTCCAGTTACTTGTGATAAAAATGTACATGTCGGTCCAACATGGGACAACTAGCCAGATAGTATAGATACTTTTTAGATTTATAGTCACGTATAAAGGCTATACATATAATTCTATATGTAATTGTGTTATATAATTGTGTTATGATAGTTAAATATGCAGTCCAGATGGTGTCACTCTAGAGATGAAACACTGATGGCCTATAAGTAAACCTGCTGTAAATAGGGAAGGGGGAACCGAAGGGAGGGGTGGGGAAAAGGGGGGGAAACCAAGATACACCTTGTACAGGTACAAAATAATGTGAACATTATGTGAACATTATGTATATGATGTACCAATACATGTTCTTGGTAAAAAAAAAAAAGAAACATTGATGGCCTGTGGGGTATGTCCACGGACAAGTACATTGTTTAAAAGACACCTTATTGAAATAACAGATGCAAATAAGGATTTATGTCATTTGTCGTTATGTCATTTATGTCATTTGATGTCTTATAATTAGATAAAAATAGCCAATTGCTAAAATAGAGATTTAAATGTATTTCAGAGATGATAAAAATCTAATGGTTCTATTGTAATGTTATCCCTGTAAAACTTTGTAACTGTTATCTGCTAAAATTCTGTAAAAATTTGGCTTCTAAGACAACCATGGCTGATAAAAAAAAATCATTCTCTAATCATACTTTGTATTTTAAAGCGCTTGGTATCCAGATAATGTTAGGATAATTAAATCTGGTGCCCCCACTTTAATACTGGTGGGACTGACCTCCTGAGTGTTCAAAGACTGAGGCTTGAACACCTAAACTGAAAAGCTAACTAGGCTAAGAAGGCAGCCAATATTTGGCCCTGGCCCTCTGGGGTCAACAAGTCCTCCAGACATGAGGGGACATTTCTACAGGGTCCTACACCTTAGTGAGTTTCTCAGCCTCCTGAGCAAGGAGATTGTTAGACCCAGAGGACAGGACCAATGTAAGAGCACACTGTGCTAGAAGCAGGGTCACTATAGGGAAAATGTTCCCATGCTTCCAAGAGAGCCATGAGGTCTAGCACAGACTGTGATCTATCCTGGCAGACGACACAACTGGCAAAAAAAAAAAAAAAAAAAAAAAAAAAAAAAAAAAAAAAAAAAAAAAAAAAAGCAGCTAAGAGGCTCTAACTATGGCCCCAAGAGTAATACCTGAAGAGCCTTAACTGACTTTGATATTTGGCAAAAGATAAAGAGGTTAATTTTTATTATTACTGGTCTCACATTAACTTGGTCTTGGACACTTCACCAAAAAAATTTTCAATATATATATGTATGTATATATATGTATATATATATATGTATGTATATGTGTGTGTGTGTGCACGTATCTCCAGAAAACTAAAAGATTATTTCAGATACAGACATTAGGTTCAACCTTAACCACTCTTCATCAATGGGTTAAGGAGCAGTTACCCATGAGTCTGACCACAGATGCTCACTCCTGTAAGCAAGAAGATACTATGTGATGATAAAATGAAATGTCCAACCCCTAAAATCCCTCTAGAGAGGCCTATTCACTGTTAAGGGGACCAATGGACTATGAGCAAGAGAGGAACTAAATGAAGAGGGCTGTTGGAGGCTTCCAGACCAAAGACTCCTCAGTCCCAGCACTATAGCAGTCCATCTAGTAAAACAACACCATGAGGTAACTCACTTAGGAAAACTGCACTAGAAAGTGTACTGAGTCGCTACTATTACATCCCTAAACTCCCAACCTTGTGTGCCCAGATCAGTGCTAAATGTGTGATTTCCATACAGCACAATGCCAGCCAAGGACTAAGACCCAGCCTTGGGGTGCAAACTATTGGGACACTACCTTCTGAAGATTTAGAGGTAGACTTTACTGAGGTTAAACCCTGTAAGGGTTACAGATATCTGCTGGTGTTAATTTGGACCTACTCAAAATGGATTGAGGCCTACCCCACACACACTGAAAAGGCATGAGAAGTGATCAAGGCCCTGTTGAGAGATATAATTCCCAGGTATGGGCTACGCCTCTCTATAGGATCTGATGACAGACCAACCTTTGTGCCTGAAATGGTTCAGACTGTGTTCAAGACATCGGGGATCAAATGGAAGTTCCACACTACTTATAGGCCACAGAACTCAGGGAAAGTTGAGCACATGAATTGAACCCTTGAGACTACACTAGCAGAGTTTTGGCAGCAGAACCAGTTACCCTGGGTTGGCGTGTTGCCTTGGCTTTATGGGCCTGATGTACTCAGAGGTCCTCAGGCTATTCTCCCTTTGAGATCTTATATGGGAGACCTCCCTCAGTGATAGAAAAGCTCAAGAGAAAACCCCAATGCATAGCTGATCAGGAAATGTCCCTACACCTCCAGGCTTTGGGAAAGGTCCTTTGTTACACAACCCAGAAGACCCTTGGGCCCATCCTTATCAGCCAGGAGATGAGATATGGGTTAAGGATTGGAAAAGGGAGCCACTCCAGTCCACCCAGATTGACCCTCACATGGTTGTCCTGGTGACTTCTACCACTGTTAAAGTTGTAGGTATCGCCCCCTGGATTTACCACATCCAAGTGAAAGGCTGGCACCTACAGGAGAACAGAAAACCTGGAGTATAGGAGCTCATTCAGATCACCCCGTTTGTGCCACCTTCTAGAGGCGAAAAGATGGCCACCCTGTACTGGTCACACCAGGGCCGACCAGTCCACACGAGGCAGAAGCTTGTGGAATCTGCAGCCCTGCCCCAGTCACAAACCTGGAAGTCGACTGGTCGATGCATGGCAGAAGCCTGAGGAATTCAATGTGGGACACTTCGGACCTACAGTCGCGATGTCACCCTGCTGTATTAAAGTTAACTCTGTTACTAACCTTGCTATTCTCCCTAGGACTGGCAGCAGCAGCTCAAGCAACTGGAGCTGATTACAGAGAGCTACTCTAGTCCTAGTCTACATAGGAGTAATGGGTCTGTTAAATGGAATCAGTTGTTTTCTATTGTAGTAGCCTATATTCTGTTAAGTCCCCAGGAGTCAGGAGTAGGTCAAGACCAATCATGTGATTCCTGCATTAGTGTCACCAGGTCTGACCAGGGGTTTACCTGAACCCTACTCTATCATACCCACTTCTGCTCAGGAGAAATCCAGGGAACCTGCACACCCAATAAGACAGGTTACTCCATCTGCCAACATGAGAATCAATACACGTGTTTCTCAAGCCTAAAACATAAATGGGAAGATTTGGTAGGTAAGGACCTCTGGCCATCCCATTAAGGCTTATGTTGGATTTGTGGGGTGAACACATACCCAGATTTGCCGGCCAACTGGTCTGGTGCATGTTTACTGGGGACTGTTTGCCCCACCTTTTTCCTACTCCCCTTGGCCCTGGGTGAACTGTTAGGAGTTCCAGTCTATGGGAACAGAAAATACGACAGGAAGCGAAGGTCACTACAGATTAGAAACTGGAAAGATAATGAACACATAATTCACTATTATGGGCCTGCACCTGGGCATAAAATAGGTCCTGAGGTTGCCAAACCCCAATTTATAGGCTAAACAGAATCATCAGGCTCCAAGCAGTGGCCGAAATTACAACAAATGAAACAGCCATAGCTTTAAATCTGCTCACTTAGCAGCAGACTAAGATAGGCATCACTATTTATCAGAACCACCTGGCCATAGACTACCTACTGGCTGCAGAGGGAGGAGTATGTGGAAAATTTAACCAAAGTAACTGCTACCTCCGGATAGATGATAAAGAGGGATTCATAAAAGAGATAACTGAGAAAATGACTAAAATCACCCATGTCCCTGTACAGACTTGGAATTGGTTGAAATTCGTATGATGAGTCCTAATGTAATAGCATTAGGCAGTGAGGATTTTTTGGAAGTGATTATGTCACAAGGTCATGCCCAACATGAAGGATATTTGTGCCCTTATTGAAGAGCCCCCCAAGAGTGGCCCTAGCTGCTTTGCCGTGTGAGAGGGCACATAAGAGAAATCCCCAGTGATTAGGAAGTGGTCCGTCATCAGAAACTGACTGCTGACACTTTGACCTTGGATTTTTTAGACTCCAGAACTGTGCAAAGTAAATTCCTATTGTTTAAATCCATTTAGTCTGTGGCATTCTGTTATATCATCCTGAATAAATGGACCAAGACAGTGCTCTTTTTGGTTTTTGGAGGGGCGCGCTGGGGATCGTACTCAGGGCTTTGCGCTTGCCAGGTGGGCACTCTACCGCTGAGCTCACTCCCCAGCCCCTGAGCTGGTATTCTCAGCTGTGTGTGGTCAGTGAAGTCTCAGATTAGCTTAGTGGTGAGCTCATGATCAGATGTCCTTAGATGCCTGGAGCAGATCGGTCGCCTCGTCTCTGTCTGGCGAGCTCTGCGGGGAGCTCTCCGTGCATGCTAGACCACACTATCAGCAGTCCAACTCTGCCTTTGACTTTGCCGGAGCTTTCCCAAGTCCTGTGGACGTCTCATCTTCCAGCTTTTTTTTGCAGACTTTCTTTTTTTTTTTTTAATTTATTTTAAACCAAGAGCATGTATTGGTACATTCTACATACAATGGTCACATTCATTACATTTATTCTGTACCTATACATGGTGCATCTTGGTTCTCCTCCTCTCCCCCGCCCCTCCCCTCTCCTCCCTCCCCCCTATTTATATCAGGTTCATTCATCATTTTCCATATTTTCCCTTTCCCCTCTCTTTCCCCTGTTGCCTTTCTGCTTTTCCCCTTCTTTCTTTCTAGCACTTGTCTCCTCTGCACACCATCCTCCTTTTATATAATATCTATTACACCTCTTTGACCTTATTTACAGTTATGGTCTCTTATATCAGAGAAACAATTCGATGTGTGCTCATGAGTGTCCAATTTATTTCACTTAAGAGTATGTTCTCAAGAAACATCTATTTATATATGAATGAC